>VMDR010017156.1:0-20402 GCA_007922815.1 Macrotus californicus | reverse complement strand
CTGGACTTATAAAAGGAATTGCTTTTAGATTTTTTCTTTCCCCACCTTCAACTCAAGTATCAAATACTTGTTCTACTGTTAAGAAGCAAAATTGCAAAAAATTATTTTATAAAAAAATCTTGAGTATGTATAATGTGTCTATATGTTAGACAGACCATTTTTATAGCATTAAGCAGAATTAGATGTTGATAAAAATCAATTGGAGCTGAAATGGCATAAACATATGAATAAAAACTCTCCAAAGACATTACTTTGACATATTATACTTTCATAAAATGTTTCTCTGTTACTTGAACCACACCCCCTCAAGATACTCTGTTTAGGCTGATTTTTAGAATATGACCAATTCCCCATAATTAAATGTTGGTAATTAGTATTTATGTTTTATACAACTAAAAGTTCCTTTGGACTGTATCCTAAGGAGCTCCACCATTTATTAAGACAGTTTTCCAAAAAAGCAAAACCATACAAATGACCAACACGTACATGAAAAAGTGCACAACATCACTAATCATTAGGGAGATGCAAAGCAAACCACAATAGAGATATCACCCCACAACTCTTAGTCTGACTGTTGTCAAAAAGACAAGAGGGACTTCCGGCCAAGATGGAGGCGTAGGTAGACACCCTGTGCCTCCTCGCACAACCAAAAGACGGACAACAACAAATTTTAAAAGAAAAACAACCAGAACTGACAGAAAATCGAACCGTATGGAAGTCCGACAACCAAGAAACTAAGAAACATACATCCAGACCGGTAGGAGGGGCGGAGAGGACTCGTGTGGCGGGGCGGCAGCTGGCGGATCCGGGAAAGGCGCAGCTGGCCGGGAGAGGTGGCGGCTGCAGCCCGGGTGTCCCACTCCCTCATGAGGATAAACGGGGAGGAACGGCTCGAGAGCGGGACGGACCCCGCGGCCCAGAGTTCCGGCGCCGGGAGGTGAAGCCTCAAAGCCTCTGGTTGAAAACTCCTGTGGGGGTTGAGGCGGCGGCAGCGGGAGAAACTCCCGGCCTCACGGGAGAGCTCGTTGGAGAGACCCACAGGGTCCTGGAGCGTGCACGGCCCTCCCACCGGGGATCAGCGCCGGAGCCAGCACCAGGGGGGCCCCGTTGGACTGTGGGTGGTGTGGAAAGTGACCGGTAACCGGCAGGGAGCAGAGCGGCCGCCATTGTTCCCTCTCGGACCCCTCCCCCACCAAAAGAAGGCTGTTTTGTTTTTATTTTTTGAAAGACATTTCTGCTTGGTGCAGAATACGGAATTGGCAGTTTTCCCCCCAGTACTGTTAAGAGGCTGATCCATTGTCTTCTCACTTGCGTTGTCCCTGAAGAGAAATTTGTTGTCTTCCGGTCTTTGTTCCACTGAAGGTAATGCAACTTCTTTCTCCCTGCTTTCGAGACTTTCTTTTCGTCACTGACTTTGGGCAATGTGATTGTAATGTACCTGGCTGTGGTTTTTTTTCATATTTCTTGTGTGTGGGATCTATTGAGCTACCTCAAATTTAGAAAACAAACTAGCCATTGTATCTTCAGATATTTTTTTCTGTCCCCACCCCTCTTCTTTAGGAAGTCCAACTACGTATATCTTAGGCTGCTTAAAGTTGTTCCACAGCACAGTGATGCTTGCTTCATTTCAAAAGTGATCTTTTCTCTCTGTATGTCATTCCTGATAGCTTTTGTTGCTACGTCTTCAAGATCGCTGAACTTTTCTTCTGTATTGTTTGCCATTGGTATCACTCGGTGATTTTTTAAAAATCTCCTCTATTGTACTTTTATCTCTGTAAGTTCAGTTTTCTCCCTTAAAATTTTTTCCATGTTTTCATCTAACTCTTTGAATAAATAGGATTCAGTCACAGTAATGGTTTTAATGTCCCTGACAGAGAATTCTAATATTTGTATCAGTGCTGGGTCAATTCTGATTCATTTTCTTCCCATACTGCTTTTCTTTGCATGCCTGATAATTTTTGATTGAATGCCAGACATTGTGAATTTCACCTTTTTTGGTGCTGAATGTTTTTGTATTTTTAGAAATACAGAAGTTATTGAGTTTTGTTCTAGGACACAGTTTAGTTAACTGGGAAACAATTTGATCTTTTGGGTCCTACACTTAAGATTTCTTAGAGGGCCTAGGGCAATGCTTGTGCTAACAGCTACAGTAGGGCCAATTATTTTTCATCCTTCTGAATGCAACCGAATCCCCATGAACCATGAGATTTTCTGCTTTAACTGGTGGGAATAGGTACTGTTCTCAGCCCTGAGTATATGCTGGGCACTGTTACCTTTTGGGTGGGGTTCTCTGTTCTTGGGTAGTTTTCTCATGTGCGCACACTGATCATACTCCACTGAGCACTGATTGGGAGACAGATCCAGACGTTTTCCTCTATGCTGTTGTCTCCTCTTGTGCATACTGCCCTGTGAAATCTGGGTGCCTTGGTCTCCCCAGATTCTCAGCTTCCTCACTTCCACGCAGGGAGACTGTTGGGCTCGGTCCGAGTTCCTTCTGCCTGTGCTGCAGCCTGGCGGCTCCGTCAGAGCAGGGGGCTCGGGTGCTTGTAAGGCCCCTCTTTTGTTTGTCATCTCTCAGAGATCACTGCGCTTCTTTGATGGATATCTGGTGTCTTGGAAACTGCTGTTTCATTGAATATTCATTTTAACTTTCAATTCAAACGAATTCAAATGAACATGTATTTCCCCAGTCACACTAGTCATATTTCAAGTGCCCCATTGACATATGCAGCTAGGGGTCACCACCCTGGACAGTCCAGGTCTAGAGAGGCTTACAGACTTTACTGTTTTATCCCTGCTCAGTTCATGGGAAGGCTACACAATCCTATTTTTCAATGTTAATATATGATAACAACTAGCAAGCTACCTAAGCTTTTCTCCTCCATCTACTCATTGATGAAATGGGGTAATCATAGTACCTGCTGTGCATGGTTACAGTGAGGATGAAATAAGTTAATGAGTATGAAATGCCACAACAGTACTAACCCTGACCCCAACTCATTGAATGGGAGTCATTTTTAAGCAATGGGGTTTACCTTTGACGTACTTTTCCTATGTGTATCAACTATCTCGTGCGTGAGTCATGTCGGGTGTTTTTAGAACATTTTTTTATTGATTTTAGAGGGGAGAAGAGGGAGAATGCTAGGGACAGAAACATCGATGTGAGAGAAAAACATTGATCTGTTACCTTTTGCAGGCGTCCTGACTGGGGACTGAACCCACAACCTAGGCATGCGCCCTGACTGGGAATCAAACCTGTGACCTTTCAGTGTGTGGGGTGACACCCAGCCAACTGAGCCACACCAGCCAGGGCAGTGATGTGGATGGATTGTAACCTGCAAAGATAGACTGGAGTAGTGGGAAAAGCAGAGGGTTAGAGAGTGGGCAGAAGATTGAGGCCCTTTAGGTGTATTAATTTACCTCATCCCCACTACAATCATAGGTAAGGACTATTATTGTTCCTTTTTATCAATGGGAGAATGAAAATACCTGGAGGGAGCACTTAGGGTTGCCAGTGGATACGTCTCTTAATGTTTTCAAGCATCAGTTTTCTGATACGGAAATGGGAAGAATACAAAGACTGGTCGCAAATATATTTTTTTAAAGATTTTATTTATTTATTTTTAGACAGAGGGGAAGGGAGAGAGAATGGGAGGGAGAGAAATGTCAGTGTGAGGCTGCCTCTCACACGCCCACCCCCCCATGGGGAGCCCGTCCCACAACCCAGGCCTGTGCCCTGACTGGGAATCGAACCGGCGACCCTTTGGTTCGCAGGCCGGCGCTCAGTCTGCTGAGCCACCCCAGCCAGGGCTGATTGCAAATATTGAATGACAACAAATGAGAAAGCACTTTGAGAGTGTAAAGTATAAAAAGTGAATTTATTATTCTTTCTTCCGTTAATTTTTATTTCTTCTCCATATTTCACCATCGTTACGTCCGGCTCTGAGCTACTGTATATTAAGGAAATGGAAAACTTTTATTTAAGTGGAAGCCTATTAATAATGTTGATGACTTTAAGCAGAAAGCACATTTAATTGGAAACACTCCTATAATCCCAATTCCAAAGTCTGATAGGATTTACTTTGGGGCTGACCAGCTTTTAAGGTTGCCTTTGTTATTGCTGTCCGTGTATAGGGCGCAAAGTTAAATACGATTTTTATTCTCTTCGTGCCTGACACAGACGATACTTTATTAGGGATTGGTGGTGGGGGCAGGGAGAATGAGCGGCTGTGTTTAAGAGTGGCACCCATCTTCTCTGAGCTGAGACACATTCTACACGCCAGCATTAGAGCTTTAAAAGTCATTTTGGAATGCCTCTGCTTTGCCTGGAATGGGACTCAGAGGGTCTGAGGCTTTGGAACTGTACGTTTTCCTGGCTGACAGTGCCGTGGTGTTAAGGAATTGGGGGGATGTGTCAGTCCATTGGGGTTTCATTTATGAAAGTGAATTAGAATGTGCATGAGTCAAAATTTTTTGTGTTGCTCTTTTGGGTGGGGAGGGGGGAGCGGAGTCTTCCAAGAAAGTGCTACCTTTCAGGAGTTCTATTTAGGAGTTTTCTAAAGGAAAAAAAAATAGTATCTTTCAAGTCACTTGTTTTATATGCCAAGATAGAACAAAGGCTGAGGTGGGATACTTTCAGAAGATTGAGACTTTTAGCACCTGTTTGCGTTCTGGGCCTTTATGCTAGGTGTTATGGGAGGCACAGATGAAGCTGGCGAAAATCTTGACCTTTGTGATGTCACGGTCTAGAGGGACGCTGCATGCCCTCAGGCACTCTAATGGAGAGGAGAGTAGCTTTGGCTCACAGTGGGGGATGGATAAAGTCCCAAGTATGTTGAAGAGAGAGCTTTCTTCTCACGAGATAACCTGGGGAAGGCTTGTGAGGGGGAGGAGGCACCGGAACCAGGCCTTGAAAGATGAATAGGAATTAAATAACATGTGGTTTCTGTTACATAGGAGCGCTGCCCACGCGTAATCATTTTCACAAAGCGGTCCTTGAAACTTGAGCGATAGCTCTTAACGCTTAGAAAATGTGAGTAAGATGGAGCTCCCCAAAGGGTTAGTTTAATGCCGATCTTCCAGATTCCCTGCCACCCACTATTGCCCAAGTCTGAACTGTTTTTTCTGTTGATTGGATGCGCTTCGTCGCTAATTACCTCTGGGAGCATTTATAAGTCAACCTCACTTGGAGTGGAGTGATTTAGTATAACTTCGCATTTAATCAATTAGTGGAGTGATTCAATTCACATACCAGCATCTCCCAAATATACGTGGTTTTGCTCTTGCCAAAATGAAAGTGGAGGAAGCTGCTCAAGTGGAGTGGGCTTGCAAAGTAACACCTGCGCTGGCCTATTTTGGAAAATCATCAAATGGTTATGTGACTTAAGTGTACGTCACAGAGCAAGTAAACTCTGTGTTTCCCAAGTTTGAGCACTTCTGACATCTACAGTAAGTCTGTTTTCCGTCACTGTTCTCCTGACATCAAAGAGAGTCGTAAGGAAAGCAGAGGTGGAGAGAGACAGCAGAGACTCTAACAAGATAAGAATTCTTTTAGAAACCATTAGGTATACAAGCTCATCCCATACAAACAAACTGCTGCTGGGCAAATCACTTCACCTCTGGGAATTTGTTTCCTCTTCAGACATTGGGTAATAACATAATGTCTATGATACAAGTTATTTTAAGGGTCAATTTAGATTACGTACATTTATTGTAAGTAATCAAAAAAGAAATACAAATGTTAGTCAATATTCTTATTAAGAGTATTCTGAAAGCATACAGTTTTTCATTAAACAAATATTGAGTGGTCCTACTGTGTGTTTGGCACTCTTTCAAGCGCAAGGAATATAGCAGCGAGCAAATCAGAGAAAGTCTGGCTCTTAAGGAGAAACAGAGGATAAGCAAATAAATAAGTGTAGCATTGGTTCAGGTAACTGTGAACAATTTTTGTGTATAAATTCAGGAAAATATTTCTGTTTCGTTTTTTTCTCAAGGAGAATATACTTGCAGTTACTGGCTGCGCTTAGTGAGAAGGATTACCTGTTTGGACTGGACTTCTGTTTGAAAGAAGGGTTATCTCAACTCCTAAAATGTATTTGCCTTTCAGTTCTTCTACTAACACTGCTCTGTATGTACTATTTCTGTATCCATTATACAGGTGAGGAAATTCGAGACCCAGGGAGTTTCAGTAGCTCACATTGTCTGTACTGACAAACCCAGGGCTTGAACTTGGGAGCCTATATCTGCAGAGTCCGTCTTTGCCCTGCTCCACCACTGGGATGTTTTCCCCTAATTCAGGAGAGTGGGAGCGAATAAACACAGGCAATGCAACAAAGATGTAGCTTCTGTTAAGAGAAACCAAAGGACATCTGGCAAAATATCTCTTGGCAGGTATTTTAAATCAACCAGGACAGATGGTGTCTTGTCAGCTGGTGAATTCCGTTTAATAGAATTTTATGATTCTTTCACTTGGAGGTGCCTGCCGACTACCTGTGGCTGAGTACCTGCTGCTCTGTTTGGCTGCCGAAGAGGGAGCATGCCAGAAAATCAGAGTTAACACACGGGGCTGCACTTGGATACGTGTCCATTTGGAGTGTACTCCCTGTGGCCACTTGACCCAGGTTTTCTTGAGAGAGCTTTGTGGGACATTTGCATCTGCATCGACTGCTGTGCTCTTTGATGAATGCTGTGATTCTTAATTGGGATTTATTTTTACGTGTTGGGAGTCAGTTCTTTTCTGTGGGAACACATCTCCAAAATTATAATGTAAGGAAGTGGAATAACATGATTTGATATGCAAATATTTTGTTAAATACAACTTTTCATGGATGCAGCCAATGCATGAAGTGGCGCCAGGATGTGCCGACACGCTAGGCTAGCTCAGCCCTCACGCCTACGGTCTGTTAGCAAGTGCGGAACATGAATGCCTGGCCCCAGGGGCTGCAGGACAGGCATGGAGACGTGGGCCTGGGGACCCAGATTCCAGCTCGACTCTTTCACTGTTGACTTCGGGGCAGGTTACTTAACTTCTCTGGGCCTTGGGTCTTTAAAGTTGTGGATTTTTTTTTAGCTTGACAAGGAGTACTTTGCCAAACAAAATGCAAATGCAGACAAGCACAGAGGATTATGGAAGCAGCAATGCTGTAGCTATTCCCCAGAATCAACAAATGTTAACATTCTGTCTTATTTGCTTAGAACCTTAAAAAAATTACAGAGTAAGTTGAAGTTCCTGTGTTCCCCTCCCAGTTCTTTTCCTCTCTCAGCCTCCCTAAAGGCCATCACCCACACGGTAGGTGAATATGTGTGTGTGTGTGTGTGCACTTGTGTTACCACGTGTACTCACTTGTGTGTGTGCATATAGAAGTGTGTACAAGAGAGCACAGGTATGGTGGTTATATGAGCAGCCTTTGGGGCCAGACTGCCTGCGTTCAGGTCCCAGCTCTGACTCTAATTGGCTGTGTGACCTTGGGCAAGTTCTTTAACCTCTCATTTATTCCATGTGTGATGAGGAGGTGGTAAATTGTCTCTCATAGGATTGTTCTCTGCATTAGGTGAGTTGATTCATAGAATGTATTCCTAGTGTATTATTGGAAATACAGTCAACATCCAGTGCATGTTAGCTATTGCTTTGCACGGTTTAAAAATGTATACAAATGGCATTGCACAGTATGGATCTTTCTGAAACGTGGCATTTTACTCACCATTATTCTTCTGAGGACACATAACTCTAGTTCATTAGTTTGAACGGCCGCATAACACCACACTGTATTCATCCGTTTGCCTATTGATGGGAACTTGGCTTGGTTCAGATATCTGACATTATTTTCTCTTGTGCAAATACCTAGTCATTTGTCCATGTCCCTAATGGTGTTTGCTGTCTAAACACCGTGCTTCCAATGTGATCTGATCCAGGCATAGCAGGGCAGCCCCTCTTTGTTCAAGTTCATATGTTTCTATCACTGCAGCCCCATCACAGAGATAATTCATGATAAACTTCTTGTGGACCAAGACCCCACAGAGGCTTGTATGTTTGTTGTTTTCACTTATTACCGCTGAGCTCTGGCTTCTCCCTTCCATATCTCATGTGGTTGTTTTTTTTGTAGCCACATTTATGTCCTTATGTTCGTTACCATTAAATTTCAGTGCCGTCTGTAAAGGGAGAGGGTTGGGTAAAATCACCAAGGTCACTTGCAGCTCTTTAAAATGAACTTGGCTATTTCAGAATAGCCTGGTCCAGTAGAGTTTTCTGCGATGCTGGAAGCTCCATGTCGACACTGCCCAGTGCTGGAGCCACCAGCCACATGTGACGGTGGAGCACTTGAGTCATGGCTAGTGTAACTGAGAAGCCGGATTTCTTTTAATACCCACCTGAGGACACGCTCATTGATTTCAGAGGGAGTGAAAGGGAGGGAGAGAGAGAGGGAAAGAAACATCAGTGTGAGAGAGAAACATTGATCGGTTGCCTCCTGTACATGCCCCGACCTGGGCCAAACCCGCAGTCCAGGCATGTGCCCTGACCAGGAATCGAACCCTTGGACTTTTGGTTTACGGGACAATGCTCAACCAACTGAACCACAGCGGCCAGGGTGAGAAACTGAATTTTGATTTTTTAAAAATTTTAAGTATTTTAAATTTCAATTTAACTAGCTGCAGGTGACTAATGGCCACTCTATTGGACAGTGAGTGCAGTTCTAGGGAAAATGTACTATAATTTCAAACGATGAAGTTGTATTTATAACTGTAGGAGGAAACAAACAAGGGGCTAGAATGGCCTGTCCAGGGTCAGGATGCATTGATTTTTTTTATTGATTTAAAGGATTTTTTTGTTTTGCTTTTTCCCACCGGGAATCATCTTTGTTCCAAGCACAAAACTAGGGGCTAGCGATGCAGCTGTGACAATGGCAGTCAGGGTCCCTACCGTCCAGGGACTGCCTGCCTGGTGTGTGGACCCAGCCCTGAGTTCATGTTAGTGTCACTTAGGAACTTTTAAAAAAACTGTGATGCAGGGGGCCCGCCCTTAAGAGATTAGGATTAATTTCACCTACTGTGGGGCCCACGTTAAACTTTGATGGGCTTGTAAAAGCTGCAGCAGTGACTCTGGTCGGCAGTCAGGGCTAAGGATCTGGTCTCGGGGAGAGTGAGCGCCCTTCTGGGTTAATGGCTGGGGAGGATCCTGTTTGGAGTTCCACTCTGGTGGGGAGGTTTCCTGCCTGGTCTGAAGTCCTCGCCTTGGTGCGCTGTCGTGCCCCAGCCCTCCCACCCTCATGGGAGGAACTGCTCGAAGCCTGGTGTCCAGGAAGTCAGTTTTGTGGTCTTATTTGTTGTGTGATAGTGTCAAGCCTGGGAACCTATCAAGATCAGCTATGAGCTTTATTTCCTGGCAAAATGTATTAGGAGTCTTCAAATTGGGTTTCTCTGCCCGGTCCCTTTTTCTTTTTTTTTTTCCATCTATGGTCTTGGTCAATTACCCAGGTTCTAGAACTTGAGCCTCAGTGGGATGAGAAGAATAAGGAGCCGCATGTTTATGAGGTTGAAGGAATATTGGCCGGGACCCTTCCGGGAGGGGGAAGGTTCTGGCTGCCCCTCCCCATGGCTGGATTTCACTGGCTAATCGCAACAAGAGCTGGTTGCTGTCTGCATGTCCACTATGGGACATCTGGGGCTTCTGGAACAGGTGGGCAGAGCATCCTTTATGCAGGGCGTGCTGGTTGTTATGACAGAGGGAAAAGACAGTGTGCAAAGCACAAGCTGGCCCTGAAAGCTTTTGCATGTCACTGTTGCTCAAAGCACCTTCCACAACCAAGCCAGGCCATGGCCCTCCCCAGGAAAAGGCAGCAAATATTTGTGAATGTTATACACTAATGTTAATACACTTTATTATAGTCTTCTCTTCTCACAAATATTTGGTTCAGTCTCCCTTTAGCTCAGAAAACACACGCCCCTGCCTCTGTGTCTCAGGAGACCGTATAAAAATTCTATCCAGTCATCGGGCTGTAGACTGAAAGGCCAAGTTCGTGTGCTGGGTCTTTACATCAGCTGTTCCTTTGTCCCCCTTGTTTCAGACACCCATGCGCCAAAAAGGCAAATGATCTGCTTCTCTTGTACCCAGTACACAATATTATAACAGGGCTGGAACGGCTTAAATATTTTTGGAAAGGGGAAGAATGGAAAATACATGATTACGGCAATTTGGGGATTTAATGGGCATGCTGTTACAAGAGCCCATAGGGATGAGCATGCTTTTTTGCTCCCTGGATGCGGATTTCCAGTCTGTTGTTTTCCATGGCTCTTAGTTTGACTTTCTCCGGAGTCCCTTCTCTGCCTTTATCCTCTTCAGCTGCTGAAAAGCTCTGTCAGTCCCCTTCTTCCCCATGGAAGGTGGGTGCCCAGGGTTGTTTTGTTTCCTGAAGTCTTTTTTTTTTTTAAGATTTTATTTATTTATTTTTAGAGAGAGGAGAAGGGAGGGAGAAAGAGAGGAAGAGAAACATCAATGTGTGGTTGCCTCTCAGGTGGCCCCCACTGGGGACCTGGCCTGCAACCCAGGCATGTGCCCTGACTGGGAATCGAACCGGTGACCCCCTGGTTCACAGTCTGCACTCAATCCACTGAGCTACACCAGCCAGGGCTGTTTCCTTAAGTCTTTTATCTAAGATTGTGTGGCTCTTCGCCTATAAAACGAGAATACCGCGTAGCCATTTTCTCATCGATTTAATTCCAGTCAGATTAATGATCCAAGAGCTACCCTGACAATTAATTTCGATCACCTGGAACCTGTCGGTTTTCATGGACCAGCCAGAGCCTGGGCCATCTTTGTTCCAACTGAGAGGATGCACTGGCTCGACCTTAATCTGTTCAGATGTTTTAACAGGGCACATTATCCAAAATCTTGATTGGATCCTTGCCCCGAGGCTGCATTTTGATTGGCCTGCTCAAAGTATTTCTCAATTTTATCTTTTTTATTGTTTGGTGATGGGAAAAAGTTATCTCTGTCAATCCTACAAGTTCTGGAATTTCTGGATTCTATTCCTTTTATTTTCATCTACAAGGTGGCCAATTTTTTTTTTCTTGCTTGTATTAGTTTGCTAGAGTTGCTATAACAAAATGACACAGACTGAGGGACTAAAACAACAGAAGTATATTGTCCTACACAGTTTTGGAGGCTAGAAGTCCAAAGCCAAGCTGTTGGCAGGGTCATTTCCTTCGGAGGGCTGTGAAAGAAGGGCCTCAACCATGCCCCTGGCCTTGATTGGTAGATGGTTGTTTTCTATGTCTTTTTACATTATTTTCTCTCCATGTTCATTTCTGCGTCTAAATTTCCCTTTTTTATAAGGACACAATCATATTGGACTAAGGCTCACCTTAAAGACCTCATATTAACTTGTTAGCTCTGTAAAGATCTTTAACTTCAAATATGGTCACATTTTGAGGTACTGGGGGTTAGTACTTTGACATATGAATTTGGGGGGATGCAACCTAATGCATGACACATCAAGGCACATGAAACTTTCTGTGTTTTACCCTCATCAGGTACATTTTTCTCTTTTAGTTGATTTCAGATGACAGCTTTACCAAATATTTCATCACTGCGTCATGTGAGTGAACATCTTTCCAGCTCATAGTAATACAGTGTCCTCTGCCCACTGCATAGGCCAGTGCCAAATATTTTTAGTTTATTTGTTGTTGTATCATTATGGTAGCACCCCAATTCTTGTAGCAATTTGTGGGTCGACAAGAAGGCCAGGTACTGTGGCACTATGCCACCTCCAAGTCCTAGTGATTTGCAGTATCGAGAGTTTATTTCTTGCTCATGCCACTTGCCTGTCATAGCCTGGCTGCCTCCTCCTTCACGTTTTTCTCCCTAGACAGTGGGCTGGCCACTGCTGGGGCCAAGGGAGGGAGAAGGATGCAGCGTCCACTGGTCCGAAGTGGTATGTGTCACTCCTGCTCAGGTTTCACCCGCCAAAGGCAAGCTTTACGCTTAAGGAGATAGAGAGTACGATTCTCTTTCAGCTGGTGGGGTGGGGGGTGCAGGAGGAATTTGTGAGCCCGGTTACAGCTTGCACAACAGACTTGAATACTTTTAGAAAAGTTCAGGGAGGTGGCGGACAGAGTTTGGCACCGTGGGGCAAAGCCGGTGGGAAGGCTAGGGCAGGGGTGAAGAGAAGCACCGTGGCCTTGGTGCTGAGATCTGACTGGAGTTCGTACCGGAAGAACCTTGTTTATCAGAGACTTGACAGGTTAACAAGTTAGAGTTTAAGGAATCCTTGCAGGTAACAGAGTAAACTTTGTGTCCCAGAACTTCAGGTTGCAGCTCTGCTGCTTTGTAGCTGTGTGACTTCTGTCAAGTTACTTGACCTCTCTGAGTCTGTTTCTCATCTGTCAAAGAGGAGAGCAGTGTCACCCACCTTACAGGAATGTTTTGAATGTTTCCACTCTCCCCCATGTGGTAACTGCGTAACCTTGGACAAGGTCTGTAACATAGATTCCTCAGCTTCCTCATCTGTAAAATGGAGCTAATAGTATGTATTTTGTGGGGTTGTTACAAAGGACTTAATGATGTGAAACACTTAAGCTGTTGCCTGGCTTGTAGAAGATGCTCAATAAAGGATAATTGTTTCTGTTGTAGTTGTAGTTAGCCTCGGTGACGCACAGTCTCAGACATAACGGTGAGCACGCAGTAAATACGAGATGATCACTTTCTGCACTAACAGTTTATGGGGCGTCCTAGCCTAAGAAGCCAGAGGTGGGGACATGGGGACCGAAGCAGCGAAGGAGGGAGAAAAATGAGAGAGAGTTCATTACCAATCAGGGCACAAGTTCCTGGCAGTCTCTCAGGATGTGTTCATGGAGGTCCTCTGCAGTCGCCATGCCTCCAAACAGTCTGTGTACTTAGGGGGAGAAGAGGAGAATTTATTACTGACTTCCAGCTCCCATGGGTTCAGATTCCCTTTGGGAAGCATCTGTTTCCACAGTTCTGGGCTGCACGTGCGAGGATGCCAGGTGAGCCCTGTGATGGCTCCTGTCTCAGTGGCATCTGGGAGGCCCCAGAGCATGAGATGGTGGTGGGAGGCATGGTGTGAGGTGAGGGACTTTTGGAGCATGCGTGTGAGACACAGGAGTAACTGGGAGCTGCCTGCCGGGTGAGTCTGCAGGGTGTTGGTGGTGGCTGTGGGAGCTGCTGCATTGCCATGAGAATGGTGTAAGTGACTGCCTGGGGCCCTCCTTTGGCCTGAAATTCAAAGTGTGTGGATCTGGGGTGTCTTATAAATATAATGACATTTTTAGCCTCATTTTCTCTTTTAAAGGTGAGTTTTAAAGGTGAGGAAACTGATGCCCAGTGTCAAAGATGATTTATTTAGGATTATACAGCTTGTTAGTTGCAGAATAAAAATTAGAATCCATATCTTATAAAGAGTTAGTTCTGAGGTATTTTGATGGTCAGATCTCCAGTTCATTTTCAGCTCAGGTACATCCATCCACCATCCATCATCCATCCATCCATCCATCCATCCATCCATCCATCCATCCATCCATCTATTCACCCCCCCATCCATCTACCCATCCATTCACCCACCCATGCCCCCATCCATTCATTCATCCATCCACCCACCCACCCATCATCTCTGTGCTTGGTATTTACTGAGAGCCTCTCTTATATCTGGTGCTGTGCTGTGGCTGGACAGTTGTCACCAAAGAATGGGGCACCAGGAGAGGAGAGGAACTGTGAGTTGCCTCTTTTGATGTTGTGCTTGGGAAGGCAAGCTGTCTGTGGAGCTGAGCCGACAGGAAGGAAATTGGATGTTCTCTGGTTGCTTGACAAATGGAGTGACTAAGGTTGTCCAAGCCCAGGGAGAAGGAAAGCAGCTGTTCCATCCTGGCTCGTGCTCCAGTGTATTGGCAGCAGCTCTGAAACATCGGGAGGAGAGGGATTTCCAGGGAGGCTGCCGGGCTTCTGTGACTCGCATGGGCCCTTAGACATAGCCTCCCCACGGAACCAAACCATCCAGGGGCCGCGGTGGTTCAGTAACTGCAAGGCACCGGCTAGGGACTGTGGATTACAGGCAGGTTCGTGCTATGCTTCCTGTCCTCTAGCAAATGAGAGCATAGAAGATAAGCAAACATGTAAAAGACTATTAAAAATACTGTATCATACTAAGCTTGAATAGGAGGCACCTGCTATATCTCAGCAATCTCAACTTGGAGTCCACGGAAAAGCTTTAATCAGTGTGTGGACCCCTGGAAACTGCATGCCGATCATGGGTATATGCATTTTCTGGCAAAAGTCTCTATGGATTGATCATATTCTCAGAAATGTATACAGTCCCTCACAAATTTAAGCACCCTATTGCATTTCATCCTGGTCGCAGCCATATTTTCCAGATTAGAAAGCTAGGACCCAGGGACATTAAGTGGCAGAATCAGTGTTTGAACCCAGGCCTCTCCGACCTCAAACCCTGTGCTGACCCGCTTCGCCGTCACATGTTCTCGCGGCACCAGTAGGGGAACTGAGGAGCAGTGGGCGGTGCGTTGCTGTGGCGCTGATTTGTGTCCAGCACTGCTGTGTGGAAGCTGCTTTGAACAGAGCGTCAGCACGTCGGGGCCCAAACCAGAGCCCTGGGATCCTTCGGTGTGGAAAGCAGCAGACTGAGGGCAGCGTGCTTCCTGTCGGGTTCCTGAGGGTGATGGTGGGCAGCTGTCCCTGTGCCCGCAGATGCAGGAGTCAGCGTGTGACTTTATGAGGCGTGCAGTTTACACCCTGGGTTTAGATTCTCTGTATGTTCAACTGCAGTCTCTTAGCAATTGGGGTAGTACTTGTTAAATCACTGAAGTAGTGAAAGGCACTCTGTTGAGCAGCGTAGAGAGGTATTTATACAAAGTGTAGGCAGTGTGAGAAAAGACCATATAGAGAATTGTAGCAGGATTGCAAATACTTCTGCTGCGGGTTGGAGGTGTGCGTGCACATGTGCATGTCTCTAGGAAAGCATCCCAGCAGAGGATGCCCCAAGCCTGGTTGGGTGGGGGGCCTCTCACCAGGTTGAGAAGAAGACAGGAGACATTCTGGCAGTGAGCTGGCGCACCGAGGGGCTCAGGGCTGGCAGATGGAGCTAATGACGGGGAGAGGCACTGCAGGGCTGTCAGGGTGCTGGGTTCGCTGGGCTGGGGACAGCCGATGATGATCAGTCACTGCTGGTTTTAAGCAGAAGGGCTTCAGCTTCGTAGACACAGAGTCCTGGGAGAGAATGGTCTGGGCTGCTGTGGAATCAAAATCGTGGCCCCTTGGCTGCTTATATTCTAAGAAAATTTGCTCTTTTCAAAGAGGCTGTTTCTTCCCATTCTCCCCTGCCCCCCGGCCCCCTCTCCCCTGCCCCCCACCAACCTTGTTCTTCTCTGGTAAAATTGAGTAGGAGTCTGAGCTCTGGACTTGGATTCCAGTCCCAGCTTGGCTGAGACTAACTTCATGACCTTGGACCATGTCCCACTTATTCTTGGGGTATTATGAATGGCCAGTGAGGTAATGTCTGGGGGAGAACTTTGTAAACTAGTACGAGCCGTGGGGGTGTGAGGGATGGGGCTTATTTATTTATCCCTTGGAGCTGGCAGTGCTCTGGGTCTTTAACCCCAGGGAGTGGAGCCAGACTTTGCTTAAATTAATGTATTCCTTGAAAGTGTGGTTTCTATTGAAACAGCAACTCATTCAGGTGTCAGAACTGGGGGCAGAGATTCAAGAAGAGCTCTTTTATCACCTTAGAGCTGTGCTGCTCAATACAGTAGCCGTAAGCCATTGCTGGTATTTAAATTTAAATTAATGAAAAGTAAATGAAATGAAAAATTCAGCTCCTTAGCTGCAGTGGCCACATTTCAAGTGCCCAGTAGTCATGCTGTGTGGGCTATTGTCTTGGGCAGCACTGCAGTCACTGTTGTGGAGAGCCCTGTGGGCTGCGCTGCCTGGGAAGACGCAGGGAGAGGGGCCATGGGGTCAGCAGAGGCACGGAGAAGATGCTGGCGCCTTCCAGAGCCTGCTGACAGGGCTGGGTGGGGCTTGCAGGGGAGAGAGCCCTTGAGTGAGAGGGAGTCAAGTCTCCTCAGTGTCTCTCCAGCCTCCAAGCTGTGTTTGGGGATGGGCAGGGCACATACCACATGATCAGGTTGCTTCCTGGGAGCTGCCTGCTTGCCATACAGGAACGCTGCCTCTCGGCCTCCTGCTGTGCTGTGCGGCTCTTTGACCTTCGCAGCAGACAATAAGCCAGCCACTTGTCTGCCGGTATTTACATTTTCTGTCGAGGTGCAGAGTCTGGGAGCTGCAGCATGGGAAAAAGCCCCTTTGCATTTCTGTCACTCTCCTGACAGTGCCTTCTCAGAAACCTTGGAAAGGGAAAGTGACAGGGGCCCCTTGCTCAACGCATGTGCAGTGGGATTTGGTTGGGATTCAGCTGGGTAATTGCCAGTGGTGTTAATAGATGTCCCCTCCCCATTCCCCTGCCCCCAATCATTCCCTGGGCACAGAGAGAAAAAGTGATCTCCCCTCCCTGTCTGCAGGGCCCCACAGGCAGTGGGGGATGGGATGAGAAGGGATGATATGGAATGGCTGAGAAAACTCTGGTGGTCTAGATTGGAGGGGCTGGTTTGAAAGGACTCATCCAGATGTAGACCACAAGGCAAAGAAACAGTCACCCTGATGCCCCGCCCTTGCACTAGGAGGCAGAGTCAGAGAGGGAACAATCATTCACCCAGCAAGTATTTCCTGAGCAGCTCCCGTCTGCTGCCCACTGGTTGAGGTGCCTAAGCCACAGCAGTCACATGGTCACCCCTGTTTGCATGGGCCTTCTGTTGCGGTGAGGGAAGCAGAGCCCCTGCTTCCTGAGTTCTGACTGCATCTCAGACACTTTTCTAGCCTGTTCAGTCCTCCTAACCTCCCTACGAGACGCTCACAATGATGATCCTGTTTTCAGAAGTTAGGTCACTTATCCAAGGCCATTCAGCTTGGAAGTGGCAGAGCTGGTCCTGGTAGTGTGGCTTCTAGTCCACGCTGTCCATCTTCTTCTGGGCTTTGCTTTCTGCTGCCACTTCACAGTTCCTGCAGGGAGACAGGCTGAGCAGTCCCTGCCATCCTGGGGAAAGCAGCAACCCCATCTTTACAACAGGTGGCTCTGTGAGTAGCTCTGTGTTTCCCTGGGCCCAGGCTCTTTCCCCTCTTATTTGAGTCATTCTCCAGACCTGAAGAATCCTGAAGATTTCTCAGCCTCGTGATGCCAATTAGGGCACAACAGCCTCCATAGCTGCCCCTGGCCCTGGAACTCTGGAGATTTAGGACTTCTTCCTTCCTTGGTCCCTCATGGACAAGCTCCTTAACAGCATAAACCAGTGCTGTCTTTCTTCAGCATTTTAAAAAAAGATTTTATTTATTTATTTATAGAGAGGGGGGAAGGGAGGGAGAAAGAGAGGGAGAGAAACATCGATCGGTTGCCTCTTGCTTGCTCCCATCGGCGGCCCCGGCCCCCAGCCCAGGCCTGTGCCCTGACCAGAAATCAAATCAGCTTTTGCTTTGCAGGATGATGCTCAACCCACTGAGCCACACGAGCCAGGGCTCTATCCTCAGCTTTTGATTTCTGCAGGCTTCAGTAACTTCCGTTTCAGTGATGTCAGGAATATTCTTTGCCTAGCACCTCTTTGCCGGCAGAAAAGGAACCTGACTCTCCTTTCTCTAATATTTTCCTGTCAATACACTCTGCTGTTTCCTTCCCCACTTCCTGAAGGTTTAACATTGTTTGAAACAGCGTCAGCCGCCTTTTTTTGTGCCTTCTCTGCCACTTTGAGGCCTAATACTGATTACTGTCATTGAGTGCCCCCACCCCATTTTTTTCTTCTTTCTTTCTTTTTTCTCAACCAAGACCATTTTTTAAGCTATTCTGGTCCTTCCTGGATTCTTGATGTTCTTGTGGCAAAGTTCAGATAGCAGCCTCCTGTGCACACAGTAATCCCGAAGCCTTCGTGCCCCTGATGGAGCTTTCCCTTCTGTCTCGAAGCACTTCTGGTTCTCGGAGTCAGAGTTCCAGATGCACACCTCTTCCCCTTCTCTCCTGGCATCTGATCTCATGCCACCACCAGCAGGCTTTTCTTCTGCCTCAGCACAACCATGTGTCACATTGTGTCACCTGGCAGGAGGCCTTCCATTCCTATCTGATTTTCACAGATCATGTCACCTTTCCATTGATTCAATGGATCCAAGGTCTTTGAAGTCCATGGGCAGAGTCAGGAGGGATATATAATATCCTTGATTAGGTAAAAAGGGGCAGAGGCATCTTAGAATCTTTTCTTGTTAAGCCACCGAGATTATCAGATGCTTTCTTTCATCTCTGTTAATATTCCTACGAACTTGCCAGAGAGTGGGGCTTCCTTAGACAGTGTCTCCTGGGGGTGGTGGGTAATTCAGAGAGAATAGATAAACCGCCCAAACCCTCTAAGGTTAACTGAGTCACATATCTAAGATTTATATCAACCTCACTCAACTCCTGGAATTCTGGTACCTTGTGCTCACAGAGATTGGAGAGGGTATTTGGGGAGGCAACCGAATACATACTTTTCTGGTCCACCAGTCACCCCTTCCTGCAAAGTCCCAAGGAACATATATGCTGGAGTCATGCTTTTCAAAGTTGAATGTGCATATGAAACATCTGGGGATGCAGCTTACATGTGGATTCTAATTCAGTAGTTTGGGGTGGGACTTGAGACCCTGCATTTCTAATAAGTTCCCAGGAGGTGCTGATTCTGCTGGTGTGTGGGCCACACTACGAGGAACAAAAGGCTGGAGGACAAAGCGAGCAGAGGAATATTTTCACTGTTAGCTGGGGCTTTGGCCCCGACCTCTGGTGCGTTCCTCTAGTGAGGTGGACTTTGCAGTAGGAAGGGCTTCTTTGTCCAAGAGGAGACTATTGTTTCTATCCAGGGCCATTATGTTCCTTATTTAGTTCTCTCGGGGGTGAAGAGCTTTAGAGGACACATTCTCCCAAGCTGGAGGAGGTTCTGGGCCATGTTTTATCTGAATGGCTACAGGCAAGAAAGGGAGTTCAGAGAGGTAATGAAGAGAAACCTGTGACTGGAAATCCTTTAAGGCAAGAGCAAACCCCTCTCCCCTAGACTCAAGGATCCTCGCCTCCATGGGCCTCACCTTTACCTCTCCTCGTGGTACGCTGGAAGCTCTACTCTGCAGTGCTCTTGTTTGGAGATAGAAGAGGTGTGGAGGAAAAGAACTTTTCCTCTGTATTCTGTTCTTTCTACCTGGAGTGGCTCTGTGTGTGCCTCTCCCGTAGACAGACACAGCAGGAGAGCCACACTGAGCTAATGTGGTTTCCCAACCACCTCTGGTCAAAGACTCTACAGAGCTTGAAGGGCTTGTGGGGACCATCCAGTGACTCTGAAACTTTTCTGATTGAAGTCCACTTCCACAAGGCACAAGACCCATGGCTCACCTGCCAGACCTATCCTAGCTTTGTAAAAGTGAGGTGTCATAACCATGAGATATGACTATTTAAAGTTTTTCTTGGCTTTTCTTTTGTAATTAGATGTTTGTCTTCCTTAGCAACCACCTAGAGCCACATATGAATCAAATGTGAGCCACGAATCTGCTCTAGGTTTCCTGCTACCTCCCTTGCCTCCTTTCTGTCTTGCCCATAGGTCCATATTTCCCTGTGTCCTTCTCTGACTTGTCCTCAACTACCACACCTCCAAATGTTGGACTGGATTCTGTCTCAGGGTATCTATGTTCTCTACCTCTTTAGGTGATCTCCTCCAGTCTCATGGCTTCAAATATCATCTGTCCACTGACAACACTCAAGTTTATATTTCTAGCTTGCACCATTTTCCTGAAAGGCATAATTGAGTATCTAAGTGCCTGGTTAGCATCTCAAACATAAGATTCCTAAGCTGCCCACCCCCCAGCTCTTGTACCTCTTTTTATTTTTATTTTATTTTA
The DNA here is from genome assembly GCA_007922815.1 of Macrotus californicus. NCBI lineage: Eukaryota > Metazoa > Chordata > Mammalia > Chiroptera > Phyllostomidae > Macrotus > Macrotus californicus. Next base: position 433 of record VMDR010017156.1, on the reverse strand, counting down.
TTAAAATTTTTTATTGTATTTTCCCCAGTACCATTTAGTTCCCTTATATACCCCTTCCTCCTTGCAATCACCACACTGTTGTTCATGAGTTCTTTTTCCTTTTTGCTCAATCCCTCCACTCCCATTCCCCCATAGCTCTCATTCTGCTCTCTATCTATGAATCTGTCTCTGTTTTGCTTGTTAGTTCAGTTTGTTCATTAGATCCCACATGTGAGTGAAATCTTATGGTATTTGTCTTTCTCTGACTGGCTTATTTCACTTAGCATAATGTTCTCCAGGTCCATCCATGCTGTCACAAAGGATAAAATTTTCTTTTTCTTCTTTTTTTTACAGCCAAGTAGTATTCCATTGTGTAAATATCCCATAGTTGTTTTATCCACCCATCTCCTGATGGACACTTGGGCTGCTTCCTTGGTGATTGTAAATAATGCTG
>VMDR010017155.1:0-20428 GCA_007922815.1 Macrotus californicus | reverse complement strand
AAACTGGCCCATTAACTGTTTAAAAGAAGATGGGTTTTAATAGGAATTATGCTTTTATTCCACATTTAGATATGATTTACATAAAGTTTCTGCCAATATTTGGATACTCAATAAAAAGCCATAATTTTAGTATTTGGTGATTATAATAAATATGTCTTGTGATAAACACCTTTCACACATAAAGCTCATGTAATCTTTTGTGCTTTTTCCTTAGGTTAGTCACAAATGGGATTACTTGGGTCAAAGATTATAAACATATTTATGGCATATTGAAACACCCTCTCAAATTGCTTTAGAAAAGCTTTCCTTCAATACACAGCTACTACCAATAAATGCATCAGATTCACCTTATAGTCACCATAAATATATTATTATGTGAAGTATTTTTAACTAATTGCTTTAACTTTCTTTCTGTGCAGTCTGAACATTTTTTCCTTTTTGGATAGCAAGACTTCTCTGTATGAGCGACAGCTCAGGACCACGTGGGCTGCGGATTGCTAGTGCAGACTACACATCCCAAGGTGCTCCGCTGCGGGCCGACAGGAAGTTCCCAGAGCATCTCCCGCCTCCACGCCGAGGGGGAAGAGGTTCTATCCGGGCCTTTGGCGCTCCCTTTCCTTTCGCGCCGGTTGCCGCTGCGGAGCGCGGCGGGTCCATGTGCGCAGTGAGCGGCGCTGTTTCTGGCTCAGAAGCACCCGAGCCTTGGGTTTTAGTGAGTCCGCGCTGCGATGGATCCCAACACCATTATCGAGGCCCTGCGGGGCACCATGGACCCAGCCCTGCGTGAGGCCGCGGAGCGCCAGCTCAATGAAGTAAGAACGCCGGGCTGGCGGCGGCGGCGGCGGGCGGGCGGGCGCACTGTGGCAGGCCGAGCCCTGTGGGCCTGGCTGGAGACGCGGACGGCGTCGCTCAGGGCCCCAAGTGGAGAGGTGGGGCGGGGACCTGACCGCCAGTGCCACGCCAGGGCGCCTCCGGCTGCTCCCGTGGTGGTGACGGCGGCCCAGACAGCCTTTGCGTCGGATCCTGAGCTGGGCCTCTGGCTGCGGTCGAGGCACGAGGAACCGGCCGAGGCGAGGCGGGCGTGACGGGCTGGACACATGTCTGGGTCGGGTGGCCGGCCGTCCTCTGGCTCAGGGCCCGCTCGCTCCTCGCGCCCAGGAGGGGGCGAAACTCAATGGGAGGTTTTTCAGACATTTCCGGGGGCAGTCTTGCCGGCGCCGGGCTTGGAGGGGCTCTGGGAAAGCAGGGCTGTACCTTTGGGAGCTGCGCTTGTCAGCTTGTCACTTCGTTGGGCTGGTCGGTGACCTGTCCAACTTTCTCTCCTCCGGCCGACCTGCCGGGGAAAGCTTTCAGCCGCCTCTCGGGCAAATGGGGGTCGTGCGGGAGTCTCATTCACTCTACCTCAGGCGCAGGGGAGCAGGACGAAGTCTTGGAGGGAGGTGAAGTGCACCCTTCTAGGGAGAGCCGCGACGCCAATTTCCTGACTGACCTTGGGCAAGTCGCTTAACCTTTTTGATGCAGGGTTTTTCCCATTCATAAAATTAGGCCACGGGGTTGCTGTGACGAGCAAGTGAGGGTGCCTTGAAACGTGCCAAACTTCCTATCAACTCGCCGAGGGGGGTTTCTTTCCCCCCCCCATATGTTTTGGGGGACCCCTCCTTGGAAAATAGACTTGTTATGTGGATATTTTATTGTACTTTCTTTAATTTCATTCTTTGTTTTTTATGTCCTCGTATTTTAAAAGCTTCTTAAAAAGACCTCTGTAACTTCCTACGCCAGCTAATAATTGTCTTTTAGTGTTACCGAATTGCCAAGCTTTAGTGAGTGAGCTTCGGTGTAAATTCATTTTAACTGAGTAAAAAGAAGTCCCTTTGTAAAGTAGAAGTTGAAGGTAAATCATTTAAAGACATTGACTTAACAAAAGAAGAAAAGTTTAAAAAACACAAAAAAAATGAAAACATTCAATAGAAGCCGCAGAAGTATTCCTAATTGAACATCTTCAATGTACAATGGAGTTTTAGATATCCCTGCCCCGAAGGAACTTATATTTTAAGAATACCACCCACAGAGTTAAGATAAATTAAGTGTAAAATTATTTTTTAAAAAATTAAGTCTATTTTACATGTAAGTGAAATCACCATTGGATTATACTGAAAGTGGTGTTCAAATTCTTAGGCTTACAGTTGCCTTAGGAGAATAATGAGTTGAAACAAATTTCCAGTCTGAGCCATTACTAAACTATGGAGTTACAGATCACTTTATTTTGATTCATTTTGTGATAGGTTAAGATGAACATTATTTTGTTTATAAAGTATTAATGCAGATGTAAGCCTACACATTCTAAAAGTTTAGTCATAGTTATTTCCACCATGGCCTTGCTCTAATAACACATTTTAACTAAACATACTTGCATATAATTACTATTTTTAAAATTATTATTTAAAAGAAAGAGTTGGTTACCTTGTAGAAAAGTTGGGTAAATAGCCCTGGCTGGGTGGCTCAGTGGATTGAGTGCTGGCCTGAGAACCCAAAGGTTGCCAGTTAGTTGATTCCCAATCAGGGCACATCCCCGGGTTGTGGGCCAGGTCCCAGTAGGGGGCATGTTAGAGGCAACCATACAGTGGTGTTTCTTTCCCTCTCTTTCTCCCTCCCTTCCCTTCTTTCTAAAAATAAATAAAATTTTAAAAAGAAAAATTGGATAAATAATACCTCCTGCAAATTTGAAATATACTTCTTAAGTAGGTATTGAATGTCTAGTTCTATGCACTAACATCTTGTAAAAGAACTGGAATAAGTATTTCACAGCGTTTTTGGAAGATAAATAATCAAAATAGTATTCAAAGCATTTTTAACCTAAGTGCTAGGCTGCTGTTAGGGTTTTGGAATACTGTGGAACAGCAAACTGCTTATCTGTTCTGTCAAAGAAAATTTGGTATCTGGCCTGTGTTTCTGTGATTGTTAGCTATTTATATTTTGTAAATTTCTTTCAGTTATTACACCTGTATTTTTTAGTAATTTTTCTAAGATAACTTCTCTTAGAATATCTATTCTCGTCTCAGATGTTCAGTTATATTTAAAATTTTTATTGATTGATTTTAGAAAGAGATAGGACGTTGATTATTTTGTTCTACATATTTATGCATTCATCAGTTCATTTTTTTTTAAGATTTTATTTATTTATTTTTAGAACAGAAGGGAGGGAGAGAAATATCAATGTGTGGTTGTCTCTTGCACAACCCCCTGGACCGCAACCTAGGCATGTGCCCTGACTGGGAATCCAACCTGGGACCTTTTGGTTCACAGGCCATCCCTCAATCCACTGTGCCTCAGCAGCCAGGGCCATTGGTTCATTGTTGTATGTGCCCTGATGGGGGATGGAACCCACAACCTTGGTGAATGGGGGAATGACCCAGCCAGGGCACTAGTCTTCAATTTAATGAAGTGATTCCATTTGAATACTTATGCTTGATTTTCTGTGGCAGAACCTCGATTTAGGAGATAGATCCCAGATAAATCTTGAAGAAGCTTGACTAGTGAGAATGAGGAAGTTATATTTGATTTCTGGCAGGCTCTTCTTGCTTGGCTAAGATAGGACGAACCAATCATTCCATGAGGTCTCAACTAAAGCTATATTTTGATTCATTTAGTTAAAAGAAAACATGACATTTGAATGAATCTCTTTAGCTAACTATAAAAATTGTAAATGTTTTCAGAATATTAAAGTACAAATAGTTTTGTTTTTTTTTAAAGTGCTCCTGCCTTAAAGTGATTGCACTTCACTATTCCATCTGCTTGGAGCCCCTATTACTCATTTATCTCCTAGATTTGTTCTCTCACTTCTGTTTATCACCATTCAACTATCTCCTTGTCACTAATGAGTTCCCAGACTTCACACTCCCTATATCCCTTCACCTGTTTGTTTTTCTCTGCAGCACTGATTTACCATATATATTTTACTTATTCTCCCCAGTATAATTTTTGAGTTTCAGGAGGTAAGGAATTTTTGTCTTTTGTTACTGCAACTCTTGATTTGTCAGTAACTGGTTTTACTGACTTGTTATAACAGATAATAGCATAGGCTTTAATATGTTATACCACCCCTACCTCAAGGATTTGGGGGTATTTTTTTATATTACATATAGATAAAATTAAGAAAGTCATTAGACTGTTAGAGGCCACAGTAACGACTTTTTTTTGACAGATATTTTCAAGATACTTAGTATTCCCCACTGACTTTACTCTGTAGTGTGCTATGAAATTTTTTTGAACCGCTATTCTAATTTTAACAAACTACGTCAAAGACTGGAGAAGACCATTAAAAGGTAAAAGTATTATTGGAAATAAAATTGAAAACCACCTTACTTTAAAAAAAAAATCCTAAACTGAAGAATTGTGGGCTAGCTAGGGGATCATAGGAAGGTTATTTAACCTCTAAGTATTTTCCCCCGTGTATAAAGTGAAAGTAGTTATAGTGTGTATGTCATTGTGTAACATGGGTTGAATGAGATGATGGCATGTAAAAAATTTCAGAAAGTGTTGGCACCTACTAAGTTCTTAAGACTATTTGAACTGCCAGTTGATTAACCAATCCCAACATGCCATACATTTTATTTCCTGTCTTACTCTATTAACTAAGTAGTTGTACATCTCAGTGGAACATGATCAGAAAAATGATCAGCACTAATGACAAAAGAACACAAGTACATATTCCTTGGACATTGAGATCATTAAGTAGATAGTATTACTGTTACATGAAAATTGGCACAATTATAAGCACAGTGCCTAGCACTTACAGGCTCTCAATAATATTTGCTAAATGCAAGAGAAATAAGAACTTGAATAATAGTCGAAAATGTTAGAGTACCCAACTTTGAATCTGTAAGTAGATTTTTGTTGCAGGGATCAGTTACTTGCCATTTAAATTCTATGAGATTAATTGAGATATTTTATGAGATATATCTAGAAGTGCAGTTTTTAAAAATTTGTTTTATTTAGGTTAATTTAAAATGTGACATTCGCTATTTATTCATTCAACATTGTTTATGTTCCAGAGACTATGTGCTCTGGAGGGTACAAAGACTCTCCTTTCTTTTATTTACACATACACACACACACTCAGAAATACTTCTTTCTTCATTTATGAGATAGATATTATAAAACATCTCTGAAGGTTTTTGGCAGATTATTTTAATAGACAACAGTCTCTGCTCTCTTCCTGCTTTAACTTGCTAGTGTTCTTAAGTGAAAGCCTTTCTATATACAAACCTCCATTCATGCTGTTCACCTCTCCTTCTAAGCTCTAAAACTAAAATTTTTCCTATCCATAAATCTCATGAATCCCATCTTAAATGACATCTTTTCCCACTCTGACCTTCTGTGGTAATGTGTAAACATCAAATGCATCCTTTTTTTTTGAACACCTAATCTTGTATATTCTTCCTTCCATTTTATTTTAACTATTTTAATTTTATTTGAACTAGGTCATTGCTGTCCCTTCTACTCTAAAAGGTCATTGATTTTTTAAAAATTATTTCCAGTTGGAATTAAATCTTTAGATCAATATATTTTTATTTTATTTTTAAAACATTTTATTTATTTTTATTTTATTTTTTAAAAGATTTTATTCATTTTACTTTGAGAGAGAGGGAGGGAGAAAGAGGGAGAGAAACACAATCAAGTAGGTGCTTCTTGTGCATTCCCTACTGGGGACCTGGCCGGCAACCCAGGCATGTGCCCTGACTGGGAACCGAACCTGCAACCTTTCTGTTTACAGGCTGGCGCTCAGTCCACTGAGCCACACCAGCGAGGGCTAGATCAATATATACATTTAAAATCCTGGAGTATTAGCTGAGAATAGACACTCAACAAATAATTGTTTCTGTGTAAAAAAATATTTGAGTGCCTATCATGTATCCAGTACTATTTGTGATTCTGGAGATCCAATACTGCACATAAGACAAAGTCCTGGTTGTCATGTAGCTCGCATTTGAACTGAAGTTTTAAATGTAATGTTAGGAAACATTTTTTTGAAATATTTATTCTGACTGAAAATTTCCAGTCTGGTTCTTCATGTATAGCAATATCTTTCTGCTAAGTACTGAGCTAAGTTGTAGATAAAAAGAAATTCATGATTTCTGCCTTTCTGGAGCTCCATAGTCAACACAGTCCTCATAATACATGTGGTCAGGTTTATAATAGAGTTAGCAGTAAGTTTTAGATGAGGAAACTATTAAATTTGACTTTGCTTAAGGCAGATATGATCTCAGCATCAATATTCCTTTCCTTGCACTTGCAGCCAAGAAAAATGCCTTAAGTGGAATTAGGGGGCTTACCTAGGAGCCTTTTAAACCCACAATTCCTAAGTCTAATGTGCTAAAAATGGTTACGGAGGCAGAAATGCTGCTTTCTCACATTCTTTATGTAAAAAAGTAAGTGGACTTAGCTTTCAGTACTTTGTTGGTATTTTATTAACATTCATAAAATACCCTGGGTCACTTAAGGGATATTCACAGATGGTTACTATTACTACTATAAGTTATATATTTTATTTATAAATGGTTAATTTAATTTTATTAGAGGACTTACGTGGTGTTTAATTAATGGAAATCTTAGGTCTGGAAAAGTGCAAAATGACAGTGTTTATAGGACAATTTGTCATGTTTAGAGATTAGCAAAATATTTATGAGACTATTTATAGACAGTATATAGTCTGAGCAGATAATATTCCTTAATTAAAAATATTGCTGCCCTACCAAAAATATAATGAGTTTTGCCCTGGTTGGGTGGCTTAGTTGACTGGAGCATTGTCCTTGTACACCAAAAGGTTGGGGGTTCATTCCCAGTCAGGGTATATACCTAGGTTGTTGTTGGATCCCTGGTTGGGGTGTGTGCAGAAGGCAACCAATCAATACTTTTCTCACATCGATTTTTTTTCCTCTCTCTCTCCTTCCTTCCTCTCTCTAAAATCAATAATAAAAAGATATCCTTGGTTGAGGATTTAAAAATATATATATAGCTAAGTAGATTTGGTTTTGAATGTGGGAGAGCAAAAGTCCCTGGATACTTTTGGCTGTTAGACAGGAGGTTATTCAGTCACATAGCATGTTAAAGATCTGAAAGAAAGATAGCACTATATTAATATTTGTAAGGGAACAAATTTGTTTTTCAGATTATAAGCTGTATATGTATCATTTTACTTATTATTTGTTCCTGTCAGTGGCACATTAATGATGAGTTTGATTTAAAGTGGGATTTTCTTTTGATCTAAGTAAATTATAATTTAAAAGTTTTATAAAACTCCATAGTTGGAAAGGATTTAGATATTACTCATATTTAATGAAAGGCAAGAGGACACAGTGAAGATCCTCATTCCTAATTCTATCACTATGATGACCTAACCTCACTGTACCTCACATTGCACGTGGGTGAAATGAAGTATTTGCCTTTATCAAATTCTTTAGTGAAACAGAAAGGTTAGAAATCCCTGGACTCTTGAAATGATCTGGTTGTATTCATTTTATGTAAACTCTGATGTTACAGTGCCCTTGAGCTTCTCTTCCTTGTTAATGGTGTTAAAGTATAGTAGCTAATTGATTGCTTTCCAGTGGAGAGAAATAAAAAGCAATCTCTTTAAGAGCAGTACTGTCTTCAAGTGTAAGAAGTTTCTTACTCTTGGAAAATGTGGATCTGGAGGGGAAACTGGTATGGGAGAAAATATGACTGGTTTGATGTGCTGGTATCATCCAGGAGAAAATGTCTAGCAGGCAATTAGGAATGTGGAATTGAAGTTTAAGAAAAAAGCATCAGTGGAAAAGTAATTTTTTTTCTGAACGTGAATTAAGAGTGAGTATGATCCAGAGCTGTGTGGTGGACTGAAGGGCTACACTTGGGGCCATGCCCATTTTAGAGACTTTGAGAAACACAGGATAAAGGAGACTGGAGAATTGTTCATGAAAGTAGAAGAAAGCCAATGAAAGGAATTTCAAGTAAGTAGGTTGGTTGTGGGCAATTTACCCTATTTTGCCATGTATAATGAACACTTTTTTACCTAAATTTTTGAAGGAAAAATGAGGATGTACATTATGCATGGGTAGTACCTGAAATACCTTGTGTCTGCTCTTGTGTTTTGTAATTGTTACATAAAATTTCTTGTACAATAAAATATTAAAAGATAAATGCTGAAATTCCTTTATAATGCAAAAGACAAGTATCTAAATATAAATAAATAATTGCATTAAATAATTAAATGAAAGATTTTCCTAAAAGTTTGGGCCAAAAACGTCGGTGTGCACTATACACAGAAGTGCATTATACACAGCAAAATATGGTAGTTTCCTTTTTCCTTAAATACATTTTGTAAATTTTCTACCAGTAAACATGAATTACTTTAGTATTAAGTAAAAAGCTATTAGGGGAAAGAAGAGTTGTTGACATTTCTAAGTGAGGGGAGGTTAAAGTAAAATGACTTTTGGGGAAGAAAGCTTTTAAAATATTGGTAAGCTTTGAGAAAGCAATTTCAGGTTACAGGGTTTCCCAAGTGGAAATGCTAGCAAAAGAGTGGGGAAAAGAGTATAGGTTAAAAGGGTTGTAGGGTCAGGGGAGTGTTTATGTGGATAGATTTTATTTTTCATATATTTTTTCTTTTGTAAAGTTAGACTTTATTTGGGGGAGTAAGGGAAGCTGCCTGTGGAGTGTAAGTTTTACAGGTCTATTATTACCTATATTGTAACAATAGTTTCCTACCTGTAATGTTTTATAGACATGTATCCTAGAATTACATCCTTTATACTGCTTCAAGACCTTATCTTCCTACAGCACAGATATTATCATGTAAAAACTGTCCAAAAAAAGTTCACATTTACTAGATGTTGTGGTCACAGTTTGCCTATTCATTTTTCTTTCACTATTCTCTCTTCATTCTCCTAATAATTTCTTTAGCACAACCCATATCTTCTTTTACTTTTAAAAATACTCCTTGTTTCTGTGGGTTTAAGTCCTTTAGGGTCTAACTCAAAATTTTACCTGGTAGTCCAATTAGAATTTATTTCCCAGCCTATGTTAAAGTGATTTTATCTCTATAGTGTCTGGCACATTGTAAGTACTAGTAGGTGAAGTGGAATTTAAAGAGATGGAGATGGAGTTGGGGCCCTTGAGGATTTTAATTAGATGTATTGAAGGTGATTATTGGATTATCTGGGTTGATGACAAATAATGACAAGGTAAGAAATTGTCTAGGAAGATTTTTGTGTTATGCTTAGCAACTTTTAACTTGAGTATAGGTAGTTTTAGCTCTATTTAATGATGTATAATGAATGACCTGACCCATATGTTGCTATAGTTCTGGGTCCTGTAATTAGTGCCAGCATTCAGAAGTTACATTTATACTTTGACTCATAAAATATTTATTGTAGCATCTTCTGAGGACTATATCAGTGTTTGCCAAACTGTTGGGAATAATACCATAATTACTCAAGTTTTAAAGGGTTTTTGCGTTAAAGATTGATGCTAGCGATATTTTTGCTTGTTTGTTTTTAAATTACCATAAACTATAAAGATCTTTTGAATATGTGGTAATAAATATAGTAATAGTTAATATGTGATAGAGATTCTTTTAAATATGTAATAGTTTGGTATACCCAAGAATTACAGAAAGTTGTTGACCAGCCAGAGTAGAAGAATGGTTATTCCTAATTTGAACATTTAATATATGTTTCTACTTGATCTGTGTTTTATAATGGTCTTTTTTTTTTTTTCATTTTTAAACTTTATTAAGGTATAATTTATATTGTATAAAATTCACCTGTTTTAAATGAAAATTTAAGTAGATTTTAGTAGATTTATCTAGTGATGCAATCACCACCACAGTCCAGTTTTGGAACATTTTCATTAACCCAGTAATTACTCCTTCTAGTTTACAGTTAATCCCCTGTCCTAGCCCCAATTGGTAATCCACTTTTTGTCTCAATTTTCTTGAGAATCTGGTGTTTGATATTTAGTGTTACTTTAAATCCATTTGTTATCTTATTTGGGTGAACACAAGGTTTCCTAGGGATTTCAACAGGATGGACATTTGTATGGGGCAAGTAGATATATATGTCCCAGATTGAATTTGTTTCCTTGTGCTAGTCCCACTTGATGGAAATGTCCTTTTGTTCCTAACCATAGTCTGTCTAGCTCAGTTGTCTGAAAGCAACACTTTTCATCAGTTGCAATTTCAGATTATTTCAGAGTTATGCAGTCATCATTACAAGCTTTAGAATATTTTCATCACCCCCAAAAGAAACCCCCCTCCCTGGCCAGGTAGCTCAGTTGGTTAAAGCGTCATCCCCAATATGCCAAGGTTGCGGGGTTCATCCTGGATCAGGGCACACATACAACAATCAACCAACGAATGCAGAAGTAAGTGGAACAACAAGTTGATGTCTCTCTCTCTCTCTCTCTCTCTTTCTGCCCCCTCCCTCCCTCCCTCTCTCGCTTTCTCTCTCTCTTCCCTCCCTTCCTTTGTCTAAAAATCAATTAAAAAAGAGAGGAACCCCATATGCATTAACTGTCATTTCCTGTCTTCCCCCATACCCCTTCTTCACCTAGGCTATTTTCTGTCTAATATAGATTTGCCTATTCTAGACATTTCACATAAATGAACTCATATGGTGTTTTTTGTGAATGGCTTCTTTCGTATAGCACAATGGTTTTAAGGTTTATGTATATTGTAGCATGTGTCAGTTCCTCATTTTTAATACTAAATAGTATTCCATCATATATAAAGGTATGCCACATTTTGCTTATCCATCAGTTGAACATGTGGGTTGTTTCCACTTTTGGGCTATTACAAATAATAATGCCATGAATGTCCAGGCAAAAATAGTCCTTTTTTTAAAAATCGAGGGATGATTTCCATATAATAGAAAGCGGAAATAAAAGTACAGCTCAGTAAATATGAGCTAACCACTTTCACAAGATAACCACCATCCGTATCAAAGTGTATAACATTTCCGTTAGCTTGCAACCAGCTTTCCTTTGAGACTCTTCTCAGTACCTGTCCTCCTTCAGGTTAGTATTGTTATGACTTTTGTTAACTGTGGATTAGATTTGCCTGTCCTTGAACTTCATGCACATAAAGTAGAGTCACATGGTGTGTACACAGGTAGTCTGGCTTCTTTCTCAACATGTTTTTGAGATCTGTATTTATTGCTTGATTTTGTAGGTTGGTTTTATTTTTTTAAGATATTACATAGTATTTCATTGTATGAATTGTGCCACAGTTTGTTAATAAATTCACTTGTCATTGGGCAGGTATTATTGTGGGCATAAACACTTTATTTCTCTTGGATATATAAGGGTGAAATTGCTTGGTTATAAGGTAAGTACGTGTTAGAAACTGCCAGTTTTCCATTTTGGTTGTACCATGCTATACATCTACCAGCACTGTATGAGTTCTTTTTTTTCTTCCACATCCTCACCAGCGCTTTGTTGTAGTGCATATATTGTTTTGAGGTAGGACTATCCTGTCTGCCTACTTGTACTAATTCTTTTGTAATTTACTTGTACATATTTGCGATTTGCTTTTTTTGGGGGGGGGTGATTAACTCTTCCCCAGTTGTTGCAGATGTTTTCCTTTCTTTTTTATAATGTTTGTACCGATGGGGGGAAGCACATAAAAGTCCACGTGACACTAAAACTCTACAGCTTTGAGCTTTTGGTGTCATGCTTAGGTTTTCTCCACTGTGATGATAAAAACATAGCTTGGTTTCCTTCAATTACTCTTACAGTTTCATTTTTTTAATTTTTTAAAAATGTTTATTGATTTGAGAGAGAGAAGCATCAGTCTGAGAGAGAAACATCAATTGGTTGCCTCCCACATGTGCCCTGACCAGGGATCAAACCCCCAACCTTTCGGTGTACAGGATGATGCTCTACCCAACCCAGCCACTCTGGCCAGGGCTTGTAAGTTTAATTTTTTATATTTAAACCTTAAGTTAGAAACTGGTGAAGGTCCTTTGTTAATCTTACATTTATGGAGTACTTGTTATACTGTAGGAAGATCCAGTGAGTGGCATATGTTCACTTTTAAGTCACATGTAGCTTATCCAGCCAACAAAAACGGTGGTTGTGGTTGTTTTAACGTGACTCCTAAACATAAACCAGTGCCTTTATTTGGGTTTCCAGTCATAGAAGGCAGTCTTTTTCAACTCAGAAAGAAAGAAAAAACTGCAGTATTATGACATTAAGAAAGTGTTATATGAGGGGGGACCCCAAAGAACCAGAATTTGTTTATAAAATATTGTGTACTCTCCATTGCATACAATACACCTATCGATGGTTTTTCCCCGCCGAAAAGTTTTTGAACTCATTGATTTTGATGCCTTTCAGTGCTTCTGCTGGGTTTTTTTTCCCACCTCTTCCACATTGGCAAAACATTTCCCTTTGAGGACCTTTTTCATCTGGGGAAACAAAGTCGCTGGGGCAAGATTGGGTCCCTGTTGAGGGTGGGGCACCGGGGTCATGCCGCTTTTTTGGTCAAAAACTGTTGAACACTCAGTGTGGTGTGGGCAGGTGTGCTTGGTGTGGACAGGTGCACTTTTAAATCACCCATCATGAAATGGCCAAATGCATTCAAAGAGTCTTCAAAAAAAATGCACTGAAGCCCAATGCAGCCTCTCACGAAAATGCCAGCTGGTTCACTGATAAAGATGGGTTCCTAGAACACTCACCTAGCTGGGGAAACCTATATTACAAAGCTCCCGCCTGCCAGAAGATAATTCTGGTTTGTTGGAGGGTTCCCGCTCTTATGTACAGAACCATATATGCTGTACTTTATGGGTGGTTTGAGGAACCAACAATTAATTTGGCAGTATTTAGTTTATGCCATACTGGTTTTAGTACATATTCTCTGAAAAAGATGAGATTTCTACTATGTATGATTATAGAAACATGTATTATTTCTTGATATTTACTAAAATGTTTTCCATGTTATTTATTCCTTACAGCCATCCTGTGAGGATTTTGTTATAGTAATTTTGTGATTAAGACTTAGATGTGCTGAATCAACTTGCTCAAGAGTTAAAAATGTAGAAAGTGGCATCACCTATATAGGGTGGGGCAAATGTAGGTTTACAGTTCATAATGGAAAGTAGTACCAGAATTAATAAATAATATAAGAATAAACTGTTTTGCAGACTTACAACTGTAAACCTATGTTTGCCCCTCCCTGTATTTACAACCAAGACTACCTGCTTCCAGCAGTCTATTCTAGGAGTTCGTAATTTGATGTAGGAGATAAGATATATTCTATAATGGGTAATTGGCTTTAAAAGTGCCATAGTCTCCCTGGCCAGGTAGCTCAGTTCGTTAGAGCGTTGTCCCCATACACCGAGGTTGCAGATTCTATTCCTGGTCAGGACACATATAAGAATCAATCAATGAATGCATAAATAAGTGGAACAACAAATGGGTGTTTCTCTCTCTAAAGTCAATTTTTTAAAAATGCCATAGTCATAGTATGGATAGTAGTGTCCTCTATGGGCTAATCTGTCTACTCCTTAAGTATAAATACCCTTTTTTACTCTGCAATGCCCTGGGTGATCATAACTGCTTCCAAGGCATTTTTTGTTGTTGATTCATTCAGTTATTCACTTAATAAATTTGCCGAATATCTTTTTCGTTTTGTTGTTGAATAATCTTAAATGCCAAGCATCATATGAGGAACTGGTTGTGCAAACAGTATAGTCCCTACTCTCATGGCATGTAAAGTCTAATTGATAGGAAAGGCAGATGTAAAGCCTGGACTAGGTTGGTATTGATGGAAATGGAGAAAGTGGATATATTAATTATATAAGCATTTTGGATATAGAATTGACAGGGCTTGATGTACTGAAGAGGAAAGTATTAAAAATGACATTCAGGTTTCAACCATGAATAACTGTGAGGATAGTGATGAAGTGGTGCAAGGAAATAGAGCCACAGCTTTTAGGGGAAAAGATGTGTTGAACATTAAGTGAGGAGTTTGGGATAATGAAGGTAGAGATGTTAAATAGATCTGTTAAAATGATTTGGAATATATTTGACTTTTTGTTTAAAGACGGGTTGGATAAAATCAGCTGGGGAATGGAAAAGACACCCTATGAGTTGAGTCCTGGCACCAGGTTCTATCTAGCATTTATAGATTAAATAGGATGAGAAACCAGCAAAGGAGCCTGAGAAAGGACCAGGAAAAGTGAGGTATGAATTGTGTAGATGAAACGGTGTTTCAGGAAACTTAACAGTGTGGTTAACTGTTCAGATTTATTTAGAGCACTGGAAAGGGCAAATAACCTCCCCTTCATCCACTTAATTACTCCTGTTCAGGTCTTAAATTTAAGAGATTCTCCTTTTAGGGGAATTCTAGATTATATTAGATTTTAGGTCTTAAATTTAAGAGATTCTTCTTTTAGGGGAATTCTAGATTATATTAAATTTTAGGAGATTATTTTGATTCTTCCATTGTATCCTCTACTTCTTCATTATACTTTATTTAAATTAGCTGTTTATCTTGTTTTCTTTCATTAAACTCTTAAGTTTCCACAAGGTCCTGGAGCCTCATTTGTTTTGTTCAACCCTATATTCACTGCTCCTGGCATGGTGTCTTGCACCAAGAACACCTACATGAATAATTTTAGGAGTGACTGAATGAATAAAGTGTCACTCTAGGTTCTAATGTGGAAGAAATTTTTTATATCCAAAGGGAAATTTTTGTTTTGGAGAATGTTTAAACAATGTTTGTGGGAAGGGGAAGGCTGTAAAGAGGAAACTAAAATAAAAGTCACTGTTCATATAAACGTGTGCAGAAAAATACTAAAACATGGGCTGGAAGGAGGAGATGACATAACAGGTGGTGGTTAAATTGGGGGAGAAGGAGTGAAACTGAGAAAACGTATAAGAAGGGAATTTAA
The DNA here is from genome assembly GCA_007922815.1 of Macrotus californicus. Lineage (NCBI taxonomy): Eukaryota > Metazoa > Chordata > Mammalia > Chiroptera > Phyllostomidae > Macrotus > Macrotus californicus. The sequence continues at coordinate 5,501 of VMDR010017155.1, read as the reverse complement.
CTTGAAGGTTCAGTTCTTTTAAAAAATGTTAGGAGCAGTTGTGACAGGTATGCTCAGTTGGTTAGGCACCCTTCTGCAAAGCAAAAGGTTGCAGGTTTGATTCCTGGTCAGGTTACAGCCTGAGTTGCGAGTTCGGTCTCCTTGGGTCGCATGCAAGAGGCAACCAATCTTTGTGGCATTGATGGGTCTCTCCCTCAGTTTCTCCCTCTCTTCTCCTCTCTCTAAAAATAAATAAATAAAATCTTTAAAAATGAAAATGTTAGAAGCAAATATGACAGATTTAGGAATCATTATGTAACTTGTTGTGTTAATAAAAGTGACGCAGGTTCAGAGTAAAAATTTTGGGAAATAGAAAGTGTGTAAAGAATTGCTCCATTGAACAATAATAAACTAATTTGAAAAAAAAGAAAAATAATTATTCCTCTGTAATCCCACCACTCCAGAGATAACTTAGCATTTTTGGTGTGTTTTGTTTTCTGTGTATGTTATACTGCCTATGCTTATCAATGTATTTATTAAATTAGCAATGTATAGTTTATATCCTACTTTTATTGAATGTTCAAAGTTACTGATTTTTAATTTTCTATTGAAATAAAACATCCATACAGAAACATGGTCCTAGGGTACAGTTGATTAATTTTTCCAAACTGAGCATACTTAGATATCTAACACACAGCCATATTGAGAAATGAAACATTATTAGCACCTTTGAAGCAAACCCCCCAGGTTAATTTTAACTGATTTAGTTTGTTTCTGGCCATTTAATATTTCTATGGAGAAATTATTACTGAATTGGAGAAACAAGTATCACAGAAAATATTGTTTTTGATCTGCTGCCACCGGTGTAGGTTAAGAATGCTAATTGGGGTCAATGGGAAGTGCAGCAGAATGCAGGCAAAGGCAAACATCCAAAATGTTGTCGGAGTTAGGATATTAAATTTTTTTGAGTTACAGTAGGTGAGTGACAGGAAATAAGGCTGGGGTCAACTTAGAGGCTTTTGAGTCAGCCAAGCAGTAGAATAAAGTACTGAGAATATCTTTGCTGAAATTTAAAATGTATGTTTTTGTTTGTAGGCACACAAGTCTCTGAATTTTGTTTCGACACTGCTTCAGATTACTATGTCGGAACAACTGGATTTACCTGTGAGACAAGCAGGCAAGTTTCCTGAATTATTTTCTTGAATGTATGTAAATATTATTGTTTAAAAGAGTATGGATAGCAGAAGATATCTTGGGGTGGCCCTCCAGTGATTTTCTTCCCTGAAAATCAATTTGCCCTCGTGTGTTTACTGCAAATAGCAGGTATCTTGATATTTGGTGGCAGAGTTTAAAGGAATGTAATATTTCATTGAATTAGAAGAGAAATTGGAAAGAGAAATTGATGGGGTTTATTAAAAAATTCTTTGTTTAGCCCTTGATGGTGTTGCTTGGTTGGAGTGTCATTCCTTAATGGAAGGGTTGTGGGTTCAATTCCCAGTCAGGGTGCATACTATCCCCCCTTGGGGCACATGCAGGAGGCAGCCAATTGATGCTTCTCTTTTGCATTGCAGTTTTTCTCTCTCCCTTGTCTCCCTTCTCTCCCTTCTCTCTCTCAAGGCAATGAAAACATGTTCTCAGGGTAGGATAAAAAATTTTTTTTGAATGATTCTTTGTATATACAATTGTTCCTTACAGCCATTTGCATTTATTATTTCAACAGTTTAAAAAGTGCTATTTTTTAGTTCAGATTTTAGTGAGTTATTGAGCAATTCCCTCAGTATCAAAGTCTGTGAAAATATGGCACACTACTTCTGATATTATGTTAGTCTACAAAATATTGCACTTCACGTCTTTATATTTTACCTAATTTCTTTGCAGATGTATAAATTTTACAGGAACTATAAAGTACCAATAATTTCATCATTCTAGAAAAAAAACATTCTGATGCTATTTCTTGCTCTTTTGTTCTTTTGTACCAATTTTGTTTAATGAGTAACTTTTTCTACTTTCTTTAGTATATAGTAAGCATTTGCCTTTTTTTTTATATAGGGTTAGTCTTAAAAGTTATATATATATATAAAACTTATTTTTAGAGAGAGGGGAAGGGAGGAAGAAAGAGAGGGAGAGAAACATCAATTGGCTGCCTCTGTATTCACTGCAGCCGGGGATGAAAACTGCAGTCCAGGCGTGTGCCCTCACCAGGAGTCAAACTAGTAACCTTCACTTTGCAGGGTGATGCCCAATTGAGTCACACTGGTCGTGGCAAAAGTTAAATTTTAATGACTAAGAAATTTATTGTAATGTGCTGTATGCAGTGAACTATTTCTTAATTGTTAGAATTTAATCTCAGGTCTGTTTTATTAACGATTGTATCCCCAGGGCCTAAAACATTGCCTGACACACTAAGGGTACTCAATAAATAAATAAATGAATGAATGTAATGTAATTGTTATGATTTTTTTTAATTGGCATATAAGTTGCACAATAATGGAACATTTTTTGTACTATAAAATGTAGTAACTTAACTGGACTCTGGCCAACAGTAAATCTTGTTATAAATTTCTAAATAAATAGAAAAAGATTGCATTGATCATTTTAACTGTTGTTCTTTTGATTACTAATGAAGTTGACATTTTCCTATTTGGTTATTTTTAAGATAAGAACCTTTGACTTTGAGCCCTGGCTGGTGTGACTCAGTCGAGTCTCAGCCTGTGAACCTGAAGGGTTACCGGTTCAATTCCCAGTCAGGGCACATGCTTGGATTCAGGCCAGGTCCCCAGCAGGGGTCGTGTGAGAGGCAACTGCACATTGATGTTTCTTTCCCTCTCTTTCTCCCGTTCTTCTCTCTCTAAAAATAAATAAATAAAATCTTTAAACAGTTAAACAAAAAAAGAGTCTTTGCCTTTGAATCTCAAATTTTTCTTAGGATTTTCAAAGTGTTTGGCATTTGGGAGGGACCTTAACAAATTTTAGAGACTTGATTATGTGTATTGTGTGTGTTACGTGGCTCTGAGCCCTTGATGTCCATGATATCTTGTCCTCAGCAGCCCTGCTCAGCTCATGTAGAATTGTGCCTATGGCTTCTTTTGTGGAGTCCATCCATCTCATATTTTCTCTTCCCTTTTCTTTCTGTCTCCTATTTTTGCCAGGATTATTATCTTTTCCAAAGAACCCTGCCTTCTCGTGATCTTCCCTAAGTAGAACAACTTCAGTTTTGTCATTTTTGCCTATGGCCGTGTTTCAGGCTTAATTTGCTCTTCAATCCACTTGTTTGTCTATGTGTCTTTCCGGGTATCTGTAGAGTAAAATTAAATTGTACTAGGAAATATTTTCTTAGTATTACAGAACCAGAAGCAACCAAACTATGGAACTGTCAAACATTTAAAAAATATAATCATTTAAAAGTTGTATCTATATAATATTTGAGTGATACTTTGTAGTGTATGGCATATGGTAGTATCACCTGCTAGAGCTTGAAAGATTCTGTGTTTGTAGTAGAGTTCATTCTGGATGGAGAATCATGGGATTGTTGCAGTGCAGCTCTCACTTGTTGGACCAAACAACTTTTAAAATACCAACTCAACATTTTACAAATAAGTATATATACCCCATTCCTTTGTGCATTACAAGAGAAGGAAATACTTAGAGGCTATGTCAGGTCTTAATTTGATCTTCATTCTGTTTTGGACCTAAAGAATCAAAATTCTGATAGTATCAATCTGAAATGTCAGTGCTGTATACTTAGTGTTATTTATTGTAGATGTAGTTTATCTTAAAACATTTGTTGAAGGGTATTTTAATGTGTAGTCTTAATCTTTTTAAAAATATTATGAGATGGGGTATTTTAATCCCCAAGATAAAGCAAAGTAGAATATAAAAATTACAGAGTTGTATTAGTTACCCTTATTTAAATAGGTGCCAGACTCTAGGTAAGAGTTAATCATTAATCAGAGAAGAGCCAGTATTTGCAGAACTTAGAAGTTAATTAATTTTGAATAATTTCCCTTTCTTATACATTAGTGATTGAGGTTCTCTCTCCCTGTTCATCCCTCTCTCCTCCTCTTTGTCTGGGGGGAGAGGACTGTATAAAAAGCATTGTTAGCGGTCTAGTTTAGTTCGAGTTAACCAGCAGTGTATTTTATAGCAGTTTGATAGCTGACAGAAAATAATCTGTAATTTTGAACACAGCAAATGCTTCTATAAAATAACATGAGTTTGAAGCAGTGTAATTGTGGTATGATTGAAATGCTTATATTTGTAGACTGAAAATCTTTATATACTCTGCTTTTTCTGTGGTAAAAATAACCTTTGTATCTTAGTTGGCCTGCTGTAACAGAATACAATAGGCTGGGTGACTTACAAACAACAGATTTATTTCTCACAGTTCTGCAGGCTGAGAAATCCAAGGTTAAGGCATTGGCAGATTTGGTGTCTGATGAGGACTCACTTTCTGGTTCATTGAACCTCAAATAGTGGAAGAGGGGAGAGCAAGCTCTCTGGGGGCTCTATTATAAAGGCTTTAATCTCATTCATGAGGACAGAGCCCTAATAACACACCAAAGGCTTTAATAGCATCACATCAGGGATTAGGATTTCAATCTGAATTTGTGAGGAGGGGGCACAAACATTTACTATGTAACAGTGATTTTAATTATAGAATCTATTGGTGTGTGTGGCTGGTTTTGTCTTTAGAGGCTTCATTTAGAAAATTTGTTTGTTAAGTCCTGGCTGGTATGGTTCAGTGGATTGAGTACCGGCCTGAAAATCAAAGGGTCATAAGTTCCATTCCCAGTCTGGAGCACATGCCTGTGTTGCAGGTCAGGTCCCCAGTAGGGGGTGAGAGACAACCACACATTGGTATTTCTCCCCCTTTCTCCTTCTCCTCCCCTGTCTAAAAATAAATTTTAAAAATCTTTTTTAAAAAATTGTTAAAACTAAATAGCTTTCCTACAGAAAAAGGATAAAAAGTGTTATGAATAAATGTGATATAAAAGGTCCAAACAGTTTAATGTGTGGGGTGTTTATTTGCAGAGTTATCTTAGCCTCTGTTTAATAAAGATCTTTGTGGATGACTACTGTAAGTAAGTATTAAATTTGTGTTTGATTATCAGTTTTTATAATAATAGAATGCGTTATTTTTTTTAAATGATAGCATTACAACAATGATTGGTCTGAAAGAAAGAAATAGAGGTACAGACACTTTAAGGAATTTTCTCAGTGCTTTCATAGTAAATACTCTTTCTTCAAATTAACTTATATTTTAGGTGTTATCTATTTGAAAAATATGGTAACGCAGTATTGGCCAGATCGAGAGACAGCACCACGGGATATATCCCCTTATACTATTCCAGAAGAAGATCGACATTGTATTAGAGAAAATATTGTAGAGGCCATTATCCATTCTCCTGAGCTCATCAGGTATATACATATGTATTTTTTAAAATTACTCATTTTGCAGGTATATAATTTGTGGGGGTTTTGGGAGGGTGTGGAGGAGGGTCTTTTCAGTTTGTATAAACCTG
>VMDR010017154.1:0-20391 GCA_007922815.1 Macrotus californicus | reverse complement strand
AAGCAAGTCTGAGAAGCACGGCAATTTTAAAAATTGACACTATTTAAACAGTGTGGTTCCTTCCTTGTATTTCTAAACATCTCGATAGATGATTGTGAATTCATTGATTTGGTTATGAACCCTGGGGATTTTCTTATTTTATCTAGAAAGATAATGTAACATTTCCCCCATGAGAATCAATTTAAGTATATATTTTTCTCTATGGTGTGTACATCCTAATAGGCATTCAGTGATATTATCAGAATTTTTTTTTTTACTGATGACTGAGGTTTCTTGAAAAGCTAAGTGGTCATTATTTCTAGGCACAAACTATATATACAACTAAGTTAAATATCAAATTCGCTATGGTTAATTAATGAAAATGAATGCCCAGAGAAATGCACAGATAAAAAAAATCCCTTACTGATTTGGGTTTGTATGTAAATTAATTTGTTACAGTATTTTTCCCTGTGAGGCAGGGCAATACCCAGGAAGTGTCTGATCTAGACCAATATGAAATTTTGGACATGTTACTTAACCTTTTGAAATTATTTTCCTCATTGTAAGATAAGAACAACCTTGCACATTTTTTTATGAGGAGTAACTACAATTGTATACAATTGTGAATATCTTACATGTGGCCCACGTTTAATAAAATGGTGGCTATTCTGAATGGTTGCAGGTTTTTCCATGATGTGCAAGAAAAACATTTAAAATTGCTCTTCTAAGAATGTTGTTTATATACACAAAAATGTTAGGTCAAGAATTTCATCTTATAGAATGCACATATATGCAATCATATTTTGAAAATGGCATATACTTATTTCCAGGAATGGCATATACTTATTCACATTTCCAGGAATGTGATACATATATCACAAATCATATTTCAGAAAGTGATATCTTTAAGAAAGAGCAAAAGGAAGTGGTTAAGAATACATCTTTAAAATTACATAATTCAAATATTCGCATATGTTGTTTAATTAAATTAGTTTCCCCCAGACTTGCCTGATCATGGGGGCCCTCTGGATTGGGGTCAAGGGTTTCTTAGAAATACAGAGTCTTGGATTCCACTTTAGACTTGCTGAATAAGAATCTTGAGATTCTTGGCTTATGGTTACAAATTAATTTGGGGGAAGTATTATGTGTTTTTGGAATGTTTTAAGATTAGTTAAGTCTGGGGAAAATTGAATGGAAAATACACCCAAGTAATATGGTTATAGATATGAATACATAACTAAAGAGACTTTTAAAAAATATATATGAGAAATGGCAAAAACTCCTATCCTAAATACCTTCCTTCAAGGGTTCAGTTTGTTGTATTACTGAGGGTTGCATGTCACAGCTGGCAGGCACATCGGAGATCTGTGACGTTGTTTTACACCAGGTACTCTGCACAGCGTGGCTGGGCCTTCTGTAAGTGACGGGGACTTGCCGGTACATAGACTGGCATTGCCCAAGTTAAAACAGCCTTCCCACGCTCAGTGGATGAAAATTTGGGGTCCGACAAGTACCTATCTGGGCAGCTGAAAGAAACCTTGATGAAAACGATGACTTTCTAGCAGAATGAGAACAAGAATTAGACCTTCAAAATAAAGTGTTAGCTCCCTCATGCACTGTTTTCTTTTCCTTTCAAAATGGCATGTATATTCCCTGATAATTCTCTGCATCAAGAACTGTAACCGATAACAAAATCTGCACCAAACACTGGCAGAAGCGCTGTTATCTATCTACTTCTCAAAGTTGTCATTGTATTTTTTAATTTAAACATTTTTGTCATGGTACAACTGACATACAATATTGCATCACCTTCAGGTCTATAACGTGATGGCTCAATGTTTGTGTAGACTGTGACATGACCGCCACAGTAAGTCTGGTTACCACGCACCACTGCACAGAGCCACACGATTCTTCTTGTGATAATAAATTTTATGACCTGCTCTGTCAGCAACTTTTAAACACACAATACAGTGTTATTAACTATAGTCACACTTGTGCACTTTCCATCCCCGTGACTTGTTTACTTTATCACTGTGAGTCTGTATCTAAACACTTATTTTAGTCCAACAGTCTACGATGCGTGTGAACCGAAGGTGCTGTTCTCACAACCACCTGAAAGCAGGAAGGAGCAGGGGTGGGAATCTAGTGAGGAAGGACTTCGAGGAATGGGCACTGATTTACTGTGACGGATAGGGGGAGGGGCCATTCTCACCCATGGGAGAAGAGCTCAGAAGCTAGTATTAAACACAGTATTATGCCCTTATTTCTGTTTTTTGAATCTATTTTTATTTGTCTATAAAATTAGGTTATGTAAGGTACTAGTATGTGATGAAGTAATGAAATAATTATCATTGCTATTTAATTCTTGAGATTTAACACTTCCTCTGGAGTTGTAACTAACCAAAATAATCACTGATATAATTAAAATAGATGTCAAATGTCAAAAGCTGAAAATAGCATTCGCTAATTATTAAATTCTAATCTTTTGGCAATTTCTACCAAGTTATCCGTTTCCCATTTTGAAGGGATATAATTAAGACTTAATTGTATTTTAATTTAATTACCATCCATTGTAATACATTATAATTTTTGCATTCATAAATTAATCAAAGAGAATCTTAAGTACTACAGTGCCTCTACACCTCCCGTTTATTGCCCCATCCTTCTCTAACATTACGACTTTCACAGATTCCCATCACATCACCGCCGTGTAACTGACTCCGGGTTAATGCTCTTCATTCTGCTGCAGTACCTCGTGTTTAATTAGCCACCCTCCTGTTAGGACTTGTCACACCACTTCATTTCCCCCCGTGGTCACTGCGCCTACTCACACTGCTTTAGACCTTAGCTAGAGCGATCTTGGGTAGAAAGTGGTTCGTAAATGTGCTGATCCTTCTCTCTTCAGTCCCTGTCTGCCGTGCAGTCTCCAGCTTCTCTGAGTCCTTGCTCCTGAAGGCAGGGGGCTTCCCATTGGGCTCGACTGAGAGAGCTGATTGTAAGGTGAGGTGAGCAGGTTCATGGTGTCCCTTCCTGCTACTCCCCCACCTGGCACTGTGTGTCCGACCACAGGAAGTTCAAGGTTGTCTTCTTCTGCTGCTCGAGCTCTTTTTGCATGCATGTCAAACTAGCTGGCACACTTACTCCATCAGCCTTACTCACGGAGCCTTACACCATGGCTGTGGTGAGAAAGCCTTTTCTGCTGCTAATGTTTATTTCTGGTTTCATCTTGTTCTTAGCCTTGCTCTCCATTAAATCCCCTGATTTAAACCATCTAGGGAAAACTCTGCTTCCAGCAAAGCCAGGGCTGTTAAAGTAAGTTAAGAATATCAACACCCCTGAAAAAGATAATTATGTGATGGTAATATTAAGAATCTTGAGACTATATGGTCCGTGCACACGTTTATAAACTAAATGTACATTATATGCAAATATTCACAAACCTTTCATTTCTCAGTGACTTACGTCACCAATGTGCACCTTCTCGGATGAAGTATACCTTATGATAAAATCACAGCAATGCCAGAGGGTCAACAGGTGGCCTCACAGATGTCTGTGTTTCCACCTCCATCTTGTTCCACCTGAGAGAGTTCTCTTTGTGAGAACACGTGGCTGCTGCCATTGGGAGCCATTGCTACTTCTAGAACTTTTTCACATTGTATGTTATCAAGGGCCCTCTCTGTCAGCTCACAGTTGCCACATCCAATTTTTTTAAATTTTAAGTGAGTAAAAAATATTAAAATACAAGATGTATAATATTTTGAAATATGAAACGAGCTTTTTTTGAGGATTGATAACATTATTTCCAATTCATTAATGATTCAAAGGTTCCTTATGTCAAAAATATAGAGATTAAAGAGGATGAAATGAAGCCAATCCACGCAACAACCCTACAAACCACGCTACCTAAAGTATGTGAGGCAAGACACAAATGCAAGCCATGTAAGCAAACTTAAAGTGCATACAGGTCACATAAGAAACAAAGGGGAGAAGTGAATTTTAATAACACATTCTATTTAACCCAACATACCTCAAATACTACTTCAACATGTAATCAAAATAAAAAATTATTTATGAGTACTTCATATTTTTTTCATACGAAGACTTCAGAATCTAGTGTGTATTTTACTCTTAAAGTGCATCTCAGTTCGGACAAGCCACATTTGAAGTTTTCAAGAGCTCTATGTGGGTAGACGCCACGGCACTGGCCAGCACAGCGAGTACTAGTCAGGCGCATAAACCTCTAGGGTTGGAATGGGAGACTTGCTTTCTGAGATATTTCCCCTCTGGCTTCTTCTTCCTTTCCTTACCTGTTTCGTCCAGCTCTGAAGATTCTGTTTCTTAGAAATCCTGATACCCAAGCTCTTCTGTATGTTTCAGTAAGAATCACCAGAACGGATCTCTTTGTAAAGACAACAAAAAAGTTCTGTTCACAATGCTCCTTATAAAGGAGAGTTAGTAATCGGAGTCCGGGAGGCTCTTGCTATCACTTACTGTGCCGGCGACAGGTGGCAGATGAGCCATGAGCCAGCCCTTCCCCTTGGACCACAGTACAGAAAGAGTGGCCTTGAGCTGGGTGGGGGCGAGGCTGGGGGTGCAGCAGAGACCCTGCCCTGATCTCAGACACCGTCCGGACACCGGGTGAATGTTGGGTATGGATGACAGGTGTCCTCCTCACCTTTGCACTCTGATTTGGCTGTAAGTCTACTCTTTTACTATTTACTACTCCTTCTACCCTCACCACTTGAGTGCTCTTAGGACCTGGTCACCAAAGGACCCAAACTTGATGTCTTCCTCTCACTAGTAAAAAGACCCAGCAAGCTGTAGGTTTGATCTTGAATTAAACTTTAGTGAATGAGAGTTTGTGCTTTCATTTGTTCACTGGGCGAACTGTTCTGACTTTCACCCTGATGCTCTCATGGCCCGTTTATGGACACAGGTCCTAACAGTATAACGGGGAACCAGACCACTGAGGGAACACAGCAGCCATTGTCCCGGGAATAAAGTTGTGTGTGCACCTATTTAAGCTAGTATTAAATGAAGATTGGACTCCACCTCTAAAATTATACTGACCTTTCCCCAAATACTAGCTCCCAAATTTATTATTGGTGTGATATTAGGAATTTCTCCTAACTCTCTAAATCTCAATGATCTCATCTATAACACAGAGGTGATAATGGTCTTTCATGTACAGTTTGGAGCGTAAATCAGAGAATACATTTAATGTGCTTAACGCAGTGCCCGGCACACAATAGAAATGTACTGAGTATGAGTTTTCATTGCAATTATCATTATAATTGTTTTTATCACTGAGCCACTCACAGATTTCCAGGTTAAGGTAACTCCTTCACTCCCTCATTCATTCATTCACTATTCACTGAGCAGTGACCCTACACCGGATGCTGTCCTAAGCAGTGAAAGTACAAAGGCAGGAGAATGGATGCTGGCTCTGATGTCACGGGCCTTTGTCTAATAGAAGATGCAGACACCTGCATGACCCCCAGAGTGCTTTATAGAGGGTGCACAGGGCACTGCGGCGGAACCCCAGACCTGGATTTGGAAGACGATAGCAGGTGTCCAGAGAGCTCTCGGCTGAAGGTGAAATTTAAACATGTGATGCTGGCGACTGGTCAAAAGGCAAGAAGACAGTGGCCCATTTCTAGACTCAGGAGACAGCAAATGCCCAGAGATGAACAAGCGTGGCCCACTCTAGGAAGAGAGGGGAGTTCAGTGACACTGAAAGGAGCAGCACAGAAGCAGGACAGTCAAGGTCTGGTTCCAGAAATGTGAGCAGCTGCCCATCTGTGTTAAGAAGGCCAGTCCAAGTTCTTTGGCTAAGGAGTGACTTCCTCTCCCTTTGCTCCTGGGGGTTTCCACTCTATTACTGCCTTTTCCCACCCTGGCTATCATGGGTGCTCCATTATTTCAGGTTTTCTTTCTGGGGAGATTTCCTCTCTGGGCCCCTCAGGGCCCCCTCTACTTCCTGGCACGTGGAATGGCTCAGACATCATTTGGGTTTGAAAGCACTTGGTTGCTTTTCACTCTAGGTACTTTCTTTTCTTAACCTAAAAGACATGGCTCAATCTCATCTGTCTGAGGCTGATGCTGAATAATTATTTCTCTAGAGCAACTTTGGGTCTGATGGTTCTGTGTCCTGACTTGAGACCGAGGCGGTCCTGTCCCGGCAGGGAATTTCTGGAAAATGGCCACTTGAAACCAGTCTGGTCAGACATGGGAAAGGAAACTCTAGCAGTGTCTCGTCATGGTGAAGTGAGCTTCCAGAATTTGTGATTTAGGGGGACTTTCCACTTCTCCATGAGTACCTGGAGAGGAACTGTTCCCAAATGCAGAAATCAAACTTCTTACGTTTGAAGAAGCATGTGATCTGGAGTAGGGAGGGTCAGGAAAATGACTGTGATTGCTTTAGCACATCTTACGGTACGGGGTAAGAAATTATTGGCATAATGATAAACTTCCTATAGAACTCCGGAAGTTTAAGTTACCCAAGATCTTTCTTTGTCATGCAACTAACCTCATTTCATTTTTTACCCTCTTCATCTTTTAAACATATTTTTTCCTGAAGATAAAAATATTAATATATGATATTTGTCTTTCTTTTTCATGCTTCCATTGTTAGAATAAGCATTCATGACTAAGTTACACATAAAAGCACCGCCAAATTCTTTTCAGGACAGTGAGTGACTAAGAGAATAAAAGTGTAGGTAATCCAGGGCAATATGCATCGTGGATATGATGAATAGTAGTGAGTTTTATAAGAATGAGAATAGAGTGTAAAAAATCAGGAATCCGCCCTTCTTCACCATGCAACTAATTTCATTTTGTTTTGTACCATCTTCAACTTTTTGCTTATTTAATTTTCTTGGTCTAGGAAACTTCATTATTGTCCCAACCACAATGATATCTTCCTTCTTCAGATATGGAGAAAATCTTTAAAGTCATTCTCTTAAAGAGCCTTTTCTTATTCTCTCAGCTAAGGCCAGCAACTCCGAATGCATTTGTGACATATGTACGTGCTACCATTGTCTTGCTTGGCCCACCTGTGTGTGCCTGTGCACGTGTGTGTTTCTCTTAGGTCACTGCGAGAGGCGAGTACACTCAAGTTCTTGGTCATTCACACATCCTTTAGCACAGAGAACATTTCACAAAATCTTGTTGAAGACATACACACAGCTGGATGTTATTCTTGAACACGTTAAATATTTGCTTTGTGAAGTAGGGAATACTAGTTAATTTCTCCATATTTCTACCTTTGCATCCCTAAAATAATATTTTCTTAATAAAATAAAACTTGATGATTATTATAATGAAGTACTTCCTTTGGGGCATGCGTAGAAAAGTGGGGGTTAGGGAGGGAAACAGAGTCTTCCATTGCAACAATTACTGTGAAATAGAGGTAAGCTTTAGTAAGGAGAAAAATTAAATTTTACAATCTACATCGGTCCTAGTAGTATATTCTAGTAACAATTCACTAATTATTTTTATTAAAACCCTTCGGGTTAATGAATAGACTTGCAAGGGAGCCGACCTTACACAAGTAAATAACATGTTCAGGTCCACATCTGGGACAGCCAGCCGTTTGCCCAGCTCCCCAGTAAGCGCGGCAGTGTTGAGGTCAGTGTGGGGGCCCGATGAGAAACATGAAGTTTTTCCCAGACAGGCCGGGGCTGCTTGTCTTGACTTTGTATTGCTGTGCCACGCAGCTCCCACTAACCGGCCCCACTATGCTGCGTCCCGGGAGAGAGGGGTCGTCTGTGATTGCGCACGTCTGGTTTAAATCTTGGCTCACTCTTTCAGTGTGCTGTAGGGCAAGTTAGAGAATTGTCCTGAACTGCCACTTCTTCTTCCGTGAGTGAAATACAACAGTAGTACTGGCTTCATAGGTCAGCTGTGAGGATTATGAAATGCTAAACGCAGAGCTGGGAAAAATAGAAATGGGTCCACTTGAGAAAGCTGTGGCTGCAACCATCACTGCTGCTACTATTAAGAGTAGTGTGCTTAGTGCAGTGGTTTGTGGAGCGACATGACCTTCCTAGGCTGAAGGGCTCTTCTAAGTCAACTCTTCTGTTTCCTACCCCAACAAATACTTAAATTTCTTCTGCGATGTCCCTGATACACGATTATCCAATTTCACTTGAAACCTGTCCTAAGTGGAATTCTCTAATTCCCATGAAAGTTCGTTTTATCTTTGGAGAGTTCCGATAGCTACAAAGCGTTGTGGGGTGTGTGTGTGTGTGTGTGTGTCTTCTACATCTTCTCCCTATGTGCCTTTTGTGACCTTCACCTGCTGGGTTCAGTTTGGCCAAGTGGGGGTGTCACAGAACAATTACCGCCCTCCTTCCTTGAGACAGTTCATCATGCATGGGAAGGCAACAATTGTTCTGCTTCTAGAGCCACAAAAGACTTTTTTGCTCTCTTCACATTTGACCCTGTTCCTATTCTGATCACCACCCGCAAGCATGCTGCAGTGTTTCAAAGTCTTAACGAGTGTAGTGTAAGGACTGGACAACTAATTCAGGGTGGTTATTGCAAACCAAGGTTTCTCTAGCTATTTTGGAAATCCCCTTCCACCGTTGCCTCATATTAGGTTCCCACTACCCTAAAATCCCCCAAGTCTTTCTACTTCCAAATCTGTAGAGATATTTTGTTTTATTTTCGAACTTAATGTTAAACAAGGATCCAAAAGCAAAATTAGTGCACATTCTTAACCAATCCATTTTTATGATGTTGAGTAGGACAGGATTGGGGGTGGAGTCTTCATACCATCACCCTTCACAGTAAATAAGCATTTTTTGATATGGTCTTGCTTTCAACACATTAAATGCTCTCTCCCCCAGACCACATACGTGGCTTTTAATTACTGGAGGCTTCATTCGAGATGTTGTCACGTGCATCGTGAGAACTCTGATACACAAAATCGATGGAAGTCTCCTTCTCTCCCTGGGTAACAGTGAGTCTACCAGTTCATTTTCCCTCTGCTGACTCCCAGCAGTCATAGTTCCTGCTCTGTGCTCCGAAAGATTATTTTAAAACCTACCTCAGGACCCCTCTCAGTAACATGTATTATTTTTTGAAAGTTGAAACTTTTCTAAAAAATCTCCGGGAACACATGTACTGTCTTCCATTAAACACCATTTTACCCCTCTTCATTAAAGGTCATTTTCTTTTCATAAAAAAAAATAGAAAGATGGATGGACATATACTTACACTTGCTTATATTAGTTACTACTTTATTTGGCCCTAGCTTTGTCTGTGAGGTTAGCGTAATTATATTTTACACTCTTCGCCTCTTATTTTGGCTGTGACTCCTTCCGTAGATATAGATTGTTTCCACAGAACTGTAAGCATCCAATGCACTGCAGCAGCAAGGGAACACTATCCTGGAAACGCCTTCATACATACCGAAATGAGAACACGGTGAAAGGAGAGAGGCAACACAGGTGCTTAGACAATGCCTATTTGCCTATCTGAATAAAATAGAAAATGTAGGCAGTAATTTACATCTTCACTTGGTTCAGTAAATGAGGTTGAGTTAGGAATAAAAAGGAAGAAATGAGACATCTTTAACTTTATGTAACAAGAGTCTCTTTTCTTCTTGATTCACTCCTCCAATCAACCGACACTCACTGAACGGCTACTGCTTCGCGCACCTTGGGTTTGGGACACGGAGATATGGAAAGGTGGCCCCAACTGCAGACCACTCATAGTGGAACAGGCAGGAGGCCAATGACGAGCAGCAGAGCCACTGCGTTCTCTGAAGTGTTACATTAAAGGCAAATGGCAGGAAATTAAGGGAGAAGCTAGGAAAATCACTCAACCCAGTTAGCAATTGAACTGGGTTAGAAAGCCTTCTTAGGGAATGTGACATTGCAGGCAGGAGTCCAAAGAGGAACAGAAAATAGACAAAAACAGGTGGATGGGGCTGGGAGCACAGAGATGGAGCATCGCATGGGCAGGAAGGGAAGAGGTGGAAGCAGGAAAGGGTTTCTAGGAACAAGAAGCTGGGTGTTTAGCAGCATTGAGACCTCATGCTGTCGCTGTGTTCAGGGGACTCTGCGCACTGGGTGTGGCTGGAGAGTACAGTGTTTGCTTGGCATTTGCAGGGCAGATACGAGGACAGCTGTGCGAGAGATGGTAGCCCGTGTGGGGCCAGGTCATGAAGAAACCGTCTGCCATGTTTCATTTTTATGAGATTTTCAGAAAGGCATTGGCACAATCAGGTGAGTGTTTTAGGCACAATGACGCTGCATGGCCTTGCTCGGATGTGTGGAGTGTGTCCAAGAAAGTCGAAGACACCGGCCCGTCTGCCCTGCACACGTTTGGTTTCTATGCCTCCGTGCGGGTCTGATCCGAACTCCTTCATGGTGACTGCCAGTCTCCAAGGCCAAGGGGATGTCTACGCAGCAGATGTAAACTCTAAAAACTCACATGGCTGTTATGTAATCATGGTGCTCCACAGATGGAGTTTTTATAGATTTATCTTTTGCTCTATTCTATGCTGACACAGTCGATGGACATGTGGTGAAGAACCCTATCATTCACCCAAGTGTCTGACTGATCTCCACATGCTGTGAACTTTTTGCCAATTGCTTTCTCTCAAAACACTCTTTGAAAAACATATCTATAAGCCGATGTATAAAAATGTTTACAAAACGATTGAGCCTTCTATACAAATATAACTGGAGAAACTGAGTTAACAAAAATGTTGGATTTTTCAGACAAGCAATTTTTTTATTAAACCAAAATAAGTAGATGTCTTATTCACTCTTTTGGGGGTCATTCACCTGACATTCCTGCCTGTGTGGAACACAACTAAAAACCGAAAGATAAGGAAACAAAGTCTTCTGAGGAATCAAATAAATACCCTGACTTTCCAGATCAAAGTTTCTATGGTTTCCTAAAACGTGTCTTCACATCCTTCCTCATCACATCCTGGGGGCTTGTATTTTACCAACAATCTAGACACGTTGGAGGCTCCCAGGGGCACATTGGTGCCATGGGATGGATTTGTGCTTCGGGGTTTTTCCTGAGATGCATTTTGGAGGCATAGAGATTACACAGTAATTGGTGAGGGGTGAGAAACAAGAAGCAGAGACACGAAAAATATCCTGAAATCAGACAAAAAATTTCAAGTGGCGGTAATCTGCAGCCATTTACAGTATCATTGTGTCTGTCCGAAACAGACATCCAATCCATTATGTTGACTTTTCTGCAAGAATATGTAAAACAGTAAAATCTTGTAAGGGTTTTGCATGCCAAATGACCAAAACATAGCACAGATATTAAACGCTGATGAAGTTCTGCAGCGTTTGCTTCAATAACAATGTGCACGTGTTCAACATTATTTGTAGTTAATACATTTGTTAAAAATGATTTAATAAATAGCAGGGAACCCAGAGCTAAATAACACATCAACACTGTTTTCTTGGTACTTATTATGAGCTTTCTGCTTTGTACCAGTCATATTTGTACCAAATATTTCCTATAATATTTAAATAAGCATAGGAGGCAGATAGAGTATTCCTAATTTACCCATGTGGAAACTGAGGCTTACAATTTTGAGCCAAAGCCGCAAAGCTCAGTCAAGTAACTGAGCCGACCTCCAAATGCGAGTCTGCGTTTCCAGGCTCGATGTTGCCTTCCCCGCACTGTTCTGTGCCTTGGGGCTCCTGAGTTGCAGTGAGTGGCATGCCTGTGGGTGACACACTGCAGCTCTTTAAGGGATACGTATCGGGTTGCAACTGGCTCCCTTCTTCCCGCATCCACTTATCTCCTTAAGTGCCAAGCTGCTCTATCTTTTATCTTTTTAACACTTCCCATTGTCAGAGTGTCTGCAATTTGCTGCCTGGCACTGGTTGGAATAAGAAACAGTTGTTGCCATTGCTGCCTCCAGCCCCGTTGTAAATCATTTCCATGGTGGTTAGAGCTGCCGCTCTGTTTCTCTTCTCTATCACTTACCGCGCCAATGGGTCACTTGCTGCCTCTTGAAATTTCCGTCTAATGCAACGCTTTCATAGATGAGTGGTGGATATCCACCTAGCGCAGGGTTCCCCGGTATTAAATAAGAATAAGCGTCAGAGTTGGTTAACTGTGGCCTTTCTTTTTCCTCCAGTTTGAAACTACGTGTGTAATTATGGGATATGTGGGGACCACTTTCACCGTCAAAACTCTTCTTAGGTTGTTTTCGTGTCAGACTGAATCTGGAAACCAGAGAATTTCCGAAGTCTGAAGGCTAAACAGCTAGTGTGTGTGTGTGTGTGTGTGTGTGTGTGTGTATACATGTGCATGCATGTTTGTATACATGTGTGTAGCGAATAATAGGCATAGCAAAAGAGGAATGAGAAAATTTAGGGATTTAAGACCAAGGTTACTGAGGTCTTAATTGATTAAACCCCAAGAAACTATTTACCACCTTAATTTATGTGTTCTTCTAAACACAGTTTAATTGCCGGTCATTTATAAAGCAATGCTGTGATTATAAAGCAATAAGTAAATAAACGTGCACTAGCAGTTCATCAACAACACTCAGACAGACAATGGCGGGGCGGAGCGGGGAATGAGCAGCATTTGAAAGTGCGGCACAGCCAATAAACAGAACTGGGAAAAAGTCCGTTGAGGTAGGGGTTGGTCCAGACAGTCACCCCTATGAGCCAAGGCCCTCTGTAGGTCTCACCTAATGAACAGGGTCAGGCACACATCCTCACACCTCTTTTGCATAAATCTGAGCGCAGAAAGAGGCGGAGCTATGCAAACATACTTCGAGTCCAAACCTAGGCCTTTGCAGACTTAGAGGTCAGAATTGTTTCCACTAGATGTCTTGTTCCTGACTCAAGTCAGGGGTCGGAGTAACAGAAAACTATTATGATCTTTCATAAAGGAAAACATGAAGGCCAATAGTGTTAGGACAAAGAGGACAGATAGGAAATGCATGGCAGAGAGACTTTCTTGTCACCCACAGTCAGATTTTCATCATTGTTTTAGTGAGCAAATACTGGAACCTGACACCAAATACTACACTGGGGTCATTCTGTCATCATTTCAGTTTACGTACTTAGAGCCCACAGGGACCCTCCCTCACGCATGTCTTTGACCATGACGTTCTTCCACTGGAACGTTTGGGTCACGGCTTCACTCAAGTTCCACTTTTCATAAGGACTTTTGCCGGGCATTCTAGGCCACAGCGATTTCTATTTTCCTTAGAGATCTCAGGATCTTCACGACTTGCTTTAATCCTTGATTATATATTATCTTAAAGCATGTGGTCTCATTAGAAGTTTAATGCAGTGTGAGGCAAGATAACTTCTGATGAGGGAGTAACTGGAAGCAAAGAGGCTATTTTAAAACATAGGGCACTAAGTGCCTGATGGAGAAAAGTGGAAGAAGGGAGAATGTGAGGACCCCTATGAATTCTTGGTATTGATAAAATGTAGAATTTAAACGGTGCTGGCCAGTTCTGTCAGAAGTAACTCCTACAATGTTTTCCATAGCAAGGTCAAGTCCTTGGAAAACTCTTGCTCTGCATTTTCTCTGATGTCTAGAGCCATCCGCACTGGGACCTAATGCTATGGCCCCCCTGCCCCATGCTGCTTTGGGTATACGTGCCTCTTGCAAGAGCTAGACCTTGTCATGTGCTCCTACAACATGATATTATTTTCCAGTATGTGTTTCATTAAAATATTGTCTCACCAGACATTTTTCGAATAAAGTCTCTAAGTCACATGACTTTGGGAAGTGCTGCATAGCCTAAGTTTGTGTTGATCAGCTTCATGTATACGTATTTGACGTTCTCTGATATGATAATATTCATGACGTAAAGCTGTTGCAAAACTCTCTTTAATAAGAGACACATTTTCATCACAGAAGTTAACTCACAGTGATATTTGGCATTCTGGGTATCGTACACTATTTGTCCATCTTAAAACCTGTTAGACCCATCACAAAGAACAATGCATTTTTAAGGGAAGAGTTTAGTATCATTGCAGCTTTAAATATAACCCGCAGAGATAGCCCGCTATCACTGCTGCAGCCTGTCCCCTTCCTTCTATCTCTCCATTTCTTTAGTCACTTTGGGGAAGCAGTTCCTGATGGGAGCATGCCATTATGAGAGACAATGATAACAAAGCAGGGCAAGCAGAGAGCGCTCGAAGTTTCAGCTGCTTCTGCTCTAATCACTTCCCACTCTACTGCCTGAACGTCGCTAAAAACTGATTGATTCAAGGGGAAGGAATCCATCACCAGGTTTCAACAGCAAAAACAAAGTGAATGTCTTGGAGTATATTGAGTTCTCTCCTCTCCTCCTTCAGCATGGAAGACATGGCAACTTCCATAATATATGAAAGGCAGAGGGACAACTCAGGGATATTTTGCTTTCTGTCCTTGCCTTCAGCTGATTTATGTGAACACTGTTCTGCCAGATGACATGGACAAGTGTGTCACATCCTGGGTGTGGCCATGAAATGTGAAATTTCCAGATTATACGCTGCAAAAAATAAAAATATGGGAAAAAAGTATTTTTTTAAAAAGCATATTTTAGCTCCAAACTATTCAAACCTTGATGTTCAGTTCTTGGTACAATATTTAGTTAAACATTCTTTCACCTCTGAGACCATCTACCTTTACTATATTTTGGAACATTGTTGTAATGCTTCCCAGTGGTTAATATTTTTTGACTTGAAGATCATGCCACGTGATAAAGGGGTAACACATCTTTATGGACTTAGAGAAGAGCATTCAAGACTTCAGATCTGACCATGCTTAAATGGACGGGGTAGGGAGAGAGTACCTTAGGATGATATTTGGGGGGCTTTATTACTTTAAATATACAAAACAGATGTCCCTAGGCACTTCAGAGTGGTAAAAATATGGGAATAGAAAATAGTACTGCATCTTAAAAATTTCTAAGTTTCAGAATGAAATAATTCTAACTCTTAAACACACTTTAGAGTTCCTCATGCCTCTTTAAATTGGAGGTCCCAGCCGTGCTGGCCAATGAGAGAGTTTTAACTGCGCTCAGAGTGGAAAGCCGCATGCCCGGAAATGCTGATTGCTCCAATTCATTGCCCGTTGGAACCTCTGGCAAGACTGGCAGTCTGAGGAGGTCCATGTGTCTTCCATTCTCAACACTTTCTTCTGGATGAGTAAATATGGTTGACTGGGTCTTTTGCTCATATCTACATCAACCCTGCTCAGAGAACTGTTTTATGACACACGTTTTACAAAATATATAAATATATAAAATAATAACAAACCATTAGTATATTCAATGTCAGCGCAATTCACTGAGCTACCCTGGTACAATATACCCTTCATTCAATAAAATAGACAGAATTACCAAATTTATAAGAAAAATAACTACTTTGCCACAGTTTTCCTTTGCTGGTATTTTAAAAGCCAGATGATCTAAGAAGACACACATTTTCTTATCTCACAAAGACATAATCACACTGTCATCCATTTCTGAACCGCAAAAGATGGGTAGTATAACATGTGCTTAAAATGGATTCATTAATTATCAAAATAGATAAGTGTTTCATCAGGTATATACAGAAGATAACATTGATCTTTTCTCATAGAAGAAAAAGATTAAAGTAATTCTTCTCTACATATTGAGAAGAAAAAAGTCTGCTCCGCTGAGACTTTCATAACATGACACCAGATAACACACTTCGCCACAGACGGCCAGCTCGCACAAACAAAGCCCAGGCGGCCGACTTCGTGCGCAGCTCGGCCGGCCGATTGCTAGAGGGGGGGCATTCATTCCCACCGTAAACACTGCACAATGTCTATTTTGTTCCTTTCTAAATGTGAAGTCACCATAAAAATCTCACGATAAATGTTAGGGACTTCATTTTTCCTGGCACGCCTTTGAGACATTGCAAAGGATGTTCCCAAATATGGTGCAACAGGTTGTCAATAGCAACGGTGAGGCAGCGGCTCAGTGGTGTCTGCGGTAACACAGGCATCGGGTCTTCAAGGAGTAAACCATCCACGGTAGTGCTGATTCTCGCTGAGCATTCAGGATAATGGATTAAAAACAAATTTTGTATTTTTCTGAAAATTTAGATGGGTCTGCAAAAATAAATGTTTGTTTCATTTTTTTCAACTAACACTGCTCTTTTTTCCTTATAAAGTGTTTAAAACTCAAGACCTCTATTCACTTATGTGTGTCTGAATCCATCTGAAAGAAGAAAAATAACGTTCTTCAGTTGTATGTTTCTGTTTATACAGGTTTGAATTCGCTTATCCTTTGTAATATATTGTAAAATATTATATTCACTTTATTTCTGCCACTTGCTAACTGTAAGTGATCTCATTGTACAAGCACCTTATAGGAAGACTCTCTGTGAAAGCGAAAAAAAAGAGAATTTTGTTTCCCTATTAGTTTTTAAGTATCTGATAGATGCACCATTTGCATATTTGTAGCATTCAGTTTCACCGCATTATCGCACTATCAGATTTACACTTATAAAATTCTGTGAAATCAAGTAAGTCCCTTTAAATCTAATGTACATTGTGATACTGATGACGCCGAACACTTTGAATTGTAACATCATGGACTAAACAGCGTGCTGTTCTCCACGTATGCTATTCACCGAACAATGTATCACTGCTCAGGGTAGAGACACATGAAATCATTCAGTTCTTAGCAAACTACTTAAATGCACTTTGCCACCCTGAGTGAAACAAATGTGCATGGATATTAAACGGAAAATGCCAGAAATGAAAGCAGTCAGATTTGTGTGTTGTTTAATTTTAACCGCACTCTACGAGTGGAATTTGAGTTTGCCCTTTTGAATCATTATCAATTCATTTGAGGACTCAAATAAACATTGATAAAGGGCTCCAGGGAAATGTAAATGGCAAGCATGCTCGGCGCAGGAATACCACGGAGACCGCTGTTTGGGGAAGACGGCTTTTCTTGGTTATGCTGACGGTTTGTGTTTCTACACATTCTTAATTACGTGGTTAGTTTTAAAAGAATTTTTAGTGACATAAAAAAGATAAGAGTTAATCTTTTGCTATTTTGCTAAAGCTGGGGGAAATTTCTAACAATATTTTAAAGTTATTGGACTTCAAGTGCACAATTATTTCTGGGAACTGGAAATACAGTTATACAAAAATTAAAAATTTTTTTAAACCATTTTATGAATAACCTGATGCATTTTGGCCAATGCCCACCATCACCTCCAGATCAAAATTACCCAGGTTTACCTACCCAATAGTATTCTTCATGTTGGCCTAAGTTTAATTGGAAATATTCAAAGGCAAATGTTGTAAAAAGTGCTTGTTAAAAATGAATTTTTTAAATAAATTTATTTCATTGTAAAATGTTATAATAAATCATAAATATAAAATAATCAAATAAAGTCACATTGGAAATAATCTTTCTAAGAAGACTGAAACTTTTTTATTATCTTTTTTCCTTTTATAACATCAAGTCTTGCTCAATATTTTTATCACATAGCTGCGTTATCTTAGACCTAATTCAAGAGCTAATGCGCCTGAGGCTGCAAAAACTTATGACATGCGGAGAGTTATTTTATTGATTAAAATGCATCTTCGGCACAGCAAATATATTCCTTCCCCCTGAAAACTCCATGCAAATAACGCGTGAGTACTATACTCCTTAAGTCACTCAAGCTAGCTGGCAGATTAGTGACAGCATGCTTCGGGACCTCTTCCTCCAGCCTCCCTCCAGGCGGAGCTGGCACCTTCGCCCAGGCAAATGACATCTTGTTAGAGACACCTCCCAGTCACCAAGCCACTCTTGTCTCACTAGTTGTATTACCTGACAAGCCCTTTCTCTCCAGTCCTGACCACCAGGAATCTTCGCTGGTTTCTCTCTTCTTCTTCTCTGCAAAGTGAACTGATCCCGCATAATCCCCGGAATGATGTAGCTTCTCTTGTGGAAGAGCAGCGTCCCACGCCCCTTTGCATCAGGCTAATGGAGCCAGGAGGCGCCCTACTGATCTTTTCTCTCTATGGTTTCCACAAGGATTTGACAGACTTCCTTACCAGTTAAACATCCAGGCTTTCTGAAGTGGCTATAAAGCTTTGTTTTTGATTTTTCTAACTTTTTTTTTTTTGAAATCCTTGCTCATCTGTAATCTAAAAGCTCAGTGGATGCCATGCAGAGCAAGCCTTATTTCTTTGCAGAACTAATCTAGACACTGTCTAGTGTTGAGCACAGTTGTCTGATTCAAATCTTCTGTTACAAAGCAGATGACATCCAGCTAGATGTCATGAGAGGAGCCTAACAATGACAATTCACTTATCCCTTAGAAAGAATCAATTCTCCCACAATGCATCTGTCAGAGAACTCTCACTCAGTAAAAGCAATTTCTCGAGCTGTCTGACACTGTAATTGCTCTTAAATTTTCAATGAACGTTTTACAAGGACTCCCCTGAACCATGATGAAAAACTTAACTTTTTTCTAAAAGTGAGAGGCTGACAGGATGAAAGAGGTCTTTCTCTTTAAAGCCGTGCTTGCTTGAGTAGGAATTCTTTCATATCATCAACAAGCTGTTGAATAGAGGATAGATTACTTTCCATTTATTTCATCAATCAGATTAAAGGCTCTCCTTCACAATGCCCTTTAAACAAGAGCTGTTTATGATGTCCTCGCAGGTTTGACTTTAATGTAGTATTAAATCACCACGAACAGCGCAGTCGGCAAGGAATATAAATATGACGACTCTCTGACAACATTTAAGGGTTGCATATATTTCAGTCATTATCTTCATTCTTGTCATAAAAGAAAGGTAAACAGAAAAAAAACCAGCTATAGATTTGCCCATTCTTTAGCCTGGAAAAAAAATTCAACAAAATTTCCTTTTATGGATCAGTAAGCAGAAATGCCAAGCATAGCAGGGATTTTTTTTCCCTCTGAGACCAGTAATTTCAAAGAAAAACTAATTTAAAAAGAAAGAAGTAGAGATTTGTAAATTTCTATTCTCTTCAAAATATGTATTGACAGGCTTTAAAAATAGAACTCTAAGTCCATGCATTCCTTGTGAACTCAGAGTCCAGACTGTGGGTGGTGCATATCCGCAGCTATTTTAAGGTTTTCCGAACGTGAAGCAGAGTCAGAGAACTGCTTATGATTTTATCAGCAATATCATAGTCTTTTCAGAAAAAAAAATGTATGTGTCAAATAGGGTAAAATAATTACTTTAACGTGTATGTGCCTAGGTGTGTATTTGGTGAGCAAATAATTTACAAATTTTAATGCATCGAAATTCCTTGAGTGTTTAAGGTACCTGTGATCAACCCTTTGTCTTAGGTATGTGGTGAAATGGCAATTAAAAAAGGAGTGAAATTTAAATTTTAATCTCTACTATGAATTCCCAAAAATAAAAGGAAGATTGTAGGGGAGGGTACAAAAGTAGGTTTACAGTTGTTCGCATGGAAAAATAAGACAATAAGTAATAAATAATAGTACCGGAATAAACTGTTCCACATACAACTGTGATCCTACTGATGCTCACTTTTGTACTATAATTGTAGAATTTTTTTAAAAAGTCAATTGAGGGAAGGACTTTTATTGCCACCTTGTCCTGTCTTCACCTTACTCATGCAGCTCTGGGACCAAAGCTCACCTTCTGCTGAAATATCCCCAGTAATTAAGAAGCTTACTCCCTCCCTGGCAGTTCATGTTTCCCACAATTCTATCTGTCAGAATAATATTTCTCTAATCCTGACTCCAAATCTTTATGCTGTGATATTTTAACCATTTTCTATAGGCCGTTTTTATATATAAACTAAACTTTAAGATATGTGATACCTGGAACAATGAGTCACGAAGTATTGAGACAATCGCTTTTCGAAACCAGTTCCCTTGTCCTCTCTACCCCTTCTTCCTGGAGCCGGTCACTGCTGGTTCCTACAACAGCTTGTTAGGTGTTCATTGCTGTGATTTCATAGGAACTGATCGCATGGCAATTCATCCACACAAACTCATCGAACTGTTGGTCGGGATACCTACAGTAGACGTGTTTTATTCGTAGAAGACAAATGAGGCATGGGAATATTAACTGCCCAAGTCACACTGGTCATAATGAGAGAGTCAAAATGAAAGCCCACATCTGTGAGGCCCCCAGAGCCACTGTGTTGACATAATCGTACCTTGTCCTTAGTCCTTCTTAGGCCACCAGCCTTTTTCTGTTTACCTTCTGAGTTTACATTTACCCAAATTTAGGAGCCAGAAAAGTGGGGGCAAGGAAACAGGATCACGATGCTCTGGTTCACACATGAAATGTGATGGCTAAAATCAGGATGGTGGCCATGGAAATGAAGCGTGAAGACGGGTGCCCAGATTTTGTCTGTCTGTCTGTGTCTGTCTACTCCTTTATATTATCTGTCTATCTATCTATTTATCTATCTATCTATCTACCTAT
>VMDR010017153.1:0-20393 GCA_007922815.1 Macrotus californicus | reverse complement strand
TCTACTTCTGATTTTTAAATACTGGTGACTCCATGAGGTAAGTCAGCTGAAGCTACTAGACATTCCACATGTCTGATCTCCAGAATACAATACCATAATTAAATTTAAAAAGTTACTGTACTTATAAAAACTACAGTAGATCTTTTTACCAAAGGGCACTAGCAAGTAGTAACAGTATAACAATAGTTTATTAAGTGCTTTTTATATGTCAGACATTATTCTAAATACATTTATGATTTCATTTAATCCTTGTAACTCTAAGAGACAAATGCCACCTTCTCTCTTTACAGATGAGAACACTATGTAGAAATTCACTCCTCCAAGATCATTATTCAGCTGAAAGGTGGCAGTAGAATCTAGTATATACTATTACAAACTTTCCAGAATGGAAAATTCAATAACGAACCATATCTATTTCTGTACTGCCAATTCAAAAGCATCTCATTCATATTTTATTAGATATTTGCTCCATATTTTAAAAAACTTTTAAAAAGTTACAGTGGGTATTTTGATTGTCTGCTCAGCCACCCCATACTACCATCCTCCTTCCTAATCCGTCACTGTACTTGCATGGCTCAGGACTGAACAGGCAGCCGAGGTGGTCCAAGTATAATAAATTTTAGGTTTCTTGTTCAGTAATGCCAGAACAGAAGCACTTGTGCATATTTACTGTAACCCAAACTTCCACGAGCATCCTATAACCACGAGGGTTCAACTGATCCCATAGAGGATACAATGGAGAAACAGCAATAAACTGGGTTCCTAATGATATACTCGAGTCAGAGTATCTATTCACCCTGAGGCCCATCCTACCTCTGGGCACTCAATTAGGAGAGCCAGTAACACACCCTCCTTTCCACATCCCAGACCAGTCTGAATTGGGTATTTTTATTTTATGCAACAGAAAGCATCCTAACTAAAACAAGGCATTAAAGTATTCTTCTTTCTAGATTTCATCTTTCATTTCTAAGCAATAGAAAAGGAAGATAATCTATAAATTGTCAAATGTTGTAAAATTTGGAAGCAGCAAATTACAACCGAAGGAATTTCAGGAAAAAAAATGTTTTGTTCCACTATCGGTTGTAAAATTCTATTTTAATTTAAAGCAGAAAGAATACCAAATTTTGAAATCCTTAAATGAAGAAACAAATGTACAAACTAATCTATGTCAGGGGTGTCCAACCTTTGGTGCGTCTGGGCCGCACTGGGAGAAGAAGAGTTGTCCTAGGCCACACACTAAACACACAAACACTGATGAGCAAAAAAGTCTGTGCATAATCTTCGGGATGTTCGCCACCACAGATAAGTAAAAAAGTCCTCGTATAATAACCTTAATCATGCAGCAGCCCTTTTGACAATCTCTTAAGTTTGTGATCACTCATATAGGAAATGTACATATCTAAGTAATAAAACTAAGTAATGTTTTAAGTAAATTTACGATTTTGTGTTAGGCCGCATTCATAGCCATCCTGGGCCATAGGTTGGATGTCCCTGAATTACATAATCCCTCACTCACAGGCATTTTTATCTTTTAAAATGTATTAAAAGATCAAAATTTAATGTTTCAAAAATAAAAGAAACTATACCTCATAAAAACAATCCATTTATTTTATTAGGGCTGGTACCACAATAAGTATTATTGGAAGAGTGAATACAAAGGATCTGTGTAGTAACTTAGCATGAATTAAAATTACTGGAATTGAGGAGAATGAAAACCAAAATTTTATGTCTCACATCATTATAAAAATACTTTGAAAAGTTCCAGTTATATATTATATTTTGCTATTTTAAAAATTAGTTTCACCACTACACAATAATAATAGGAAACAGGCTAAGTATGTGGTATTGGCTTCAGTAGATAATATATTAAGAGAATGGATGTGGTAGGGGAAGGTCGAAACGAAAAAGTACACTTTGCTTCAAGTAACTGATAGATACTCGAGCACTTAATAGAGCAAAGCGGTTCTCAACTGGAAGTGGTGCCAACCTGGGGGCTGGGGGCATCTGGAAATGGCTGGGTGGTTTTGATTATTCCAAGATTGGGGAGTACTTCGGGCATTTAGTGGGCAGGGACAGAAATGCTAACCTTCTTGTATGCATGTGAAGTCCCACACAACAAAAAAAAAATGTCCTGCTGAAAATGCCAACAGAGCCCCTACTAAGAAACACTAGAATGCAGAAAGGCGAGCAGATCTATGCATGCCCAAAAGTGAACACCAGCACTAAGTGCCAGCATCTGTTTCCTAGTAACTGTGGAGAAAATACGTACTATAGGAATTCTGGCAAAGGACAAATAAGGAGAAGATGAGCTACTCTATGCAGTCTCACAGATGCCCAGGAAATGTGCAATGGGAAGACATTCTAGGATTCAGAACAGTGACCATCCTGGGTACATTTAGTTAAATACATTAGGAAATTGGGCAGGGACTGAATATGAAGATCCACATTTAGTATGAGCCCCTCAGAGGAATAGGCAGATTTTCTAAAAATCTGCTTGAATTCTGTCTTCACTGGGAGGTCTTCCCAGTCCCCAGCTCTCAGTGAGTAACACTCTGCACGGGCTGGAGCCGGGAGCCCTTCTTTGTGCTCCCAGGGCACCACGCGGAGTTCTCTGTCAGAGCAACAACTACATGAAGTGTTTGCTGAATTCACTCGTTGTCCCACAGACTGAACCACTTGAGGAAAAAAACAGCGACTTACCAGCACATAGGTCACTGGTTTTCAGGTAGAGGTAAACAGCAAAATAATCGGGTGCTTTTTTTAAAAAAAATTAAAGGCAGTTTTTTAGAGCCCTTTTAGGTTCACAGCAAACAAGAGGAAAGTAGAGTCTTCCCATATATCTGCTTCCCCCACATATGCTTCCCCCTCATCTAGTGCTTTTAAAAATAAGGATGCCTAAGCTCTACCGTGAATTAGCAATTCTGCTGGTCAGCCCAAGGATCTACATGTTGAAGTTGTCTATTCAATTCTGATAGGCACTCTAGATTGAAAACCATATACTACACAAAAAAATACCACTATTATTGTCCCCATCTTACAAATAAGGCAACAGGTAAAGAGAAGTGAGTAGCTTGCCAAGAAAACTCCCTTACACATACAGATTAAATTTTGTCATGTTTAATACAAAATAAACATTCAAGAATTATTAACTATATCATTCCTCTTTCAAAAAGCAAATACACCGAGAATGACTTATGTTATTCTGCTTAATGACAAACACTTGAAACACTATATTTCCAACCTCCTGAAAGGTGGCAATTTCAGATGGGGATGGGGGATAAGAAAAGGTAGTTAATTTTAGGCCATGGAATGGGGTACAATACCTGAGGGCTTCAGACAGCCCAAGGCCATGAAGGCAACTCTGTGCTAATGACTCCTGCAGGCACAGAAGCATGAAAGGATTCCGAGCAGGTGATCATCATCCCAAAAATGTGTTTTAGAAGGATGTACACGGCAGCAGTGCATACGACTGAAGGAGGCGAAGAGACACTGAAGGTACTGAGCGCACTCGGAATTCCCCAGGAGTCCAGGGAGAGACAAGGTGGGCTTGCGCGGGAGAATATGGCTGATAAAAGCTGCAGTGAAGGAAACGAAAGGAAAGGGACCCATTCTAGAGGCATAGCATGATGGAGCAGACTCAGCTAACTAGGGAAGGACTCCCAAGATGATCCAGTTTGGTTTCCCACGTCCGTGAATGCTGCCTAACTGCTGCTGTCGGAAGGAACACCCTCGGGGAAACTGCATCATAGAAGCTTCCTAAGTCTACATTGCCCCAGAAAG
The DNA here is from genome assembly GCA_007922815.1 of Macrotus californicus. Classification (NCBI taxonomy): domain Eukaryota; kingdom Metazoa; phylum Chordata; class Mammalia; order Chiroptera; family Phyllostomidae; genus Macrotus; species Macrotus californicus. Next base: position 16,613 of record VMDR010017153.1, on the reverse strand, counting down.
GAAATGCCTGATTGGGGAAATCAATAGATTTCTATTCTTTCACACTGATTTTCTAAGTTCCCATCGTTGCTTTTATGGCAGAGAAACTGAAGAGCTACACATTTTCAATCAGTTAACAAGCTTGTTCTGAGCATTTGTTATGTAATCACCCAAAGATCACTGCAAAATCCAGCCCCCCACCCATGACCATAACTGCTAAACCCATCATTTCATGTTCCCTTGCTCCCTCTTTTCTAGAGTCAGTTTGCAGAAATGTACAAAAATGCCTGCAACTTACAAAACACCAAGCAAAAAACAACTGTTTTGGGAAAAAAGTGCTACTGCCTAATGCAGAGGTGGATGGGTATATCACTGCTGTATAACTAGACGTTGTAATTTTATCCAAAGAACAAAAAGTAATTTTTGAATCCGTAATAGGTTATTTCTTTACAAGGGAGACATCTAGTGGCTACCTTCTAAAACAGGCTGTAGCTCAAACATTAATTCACACTTCTGTCTAATAATGGGCACATACCTACTATCTTAATAAGTCAGTCTAAGAGAGACCCACAGAGAGCTCAAGAACCGTGGGCCAAAAGGAAGTTAGAAACACAGTTCTAAGCTGACAGTGGTAAAGGAACGGTGAGGAGGACTGGCTTGCTTAGCACCGAGGGTTAAGGTCAGGGGGAAACAAAGTGTGGGGGGAGATCAAAAGTTGGGCCCGCTTCTGGGACGTGGGTGATGTGCCCACATGTAAGAGTCTAAGCCTGGAGTTAAGCTAAAGATATTACTGGGAGAGGTCTCCATGTAATTCTTTTTTTTCCCAATTGATAAGTCAAAGTACACTCCCTACCTCACTGCTGAATCCTCAGACCCAAAGAGCCAGAAAATGAAAGGAGGAATTTATGGAGCCAAACGAGACACATTACTACCCAAGCAGAGCTGCAGTCTCCAGGTGTGACAGCTATGGCTTCCTGCAGCAAAATACTAAAGCACAGCTAAAAGGGCTGTTACATCCTTTTCCCACTGGAAAGGTACACTGTAATTTATCTAGGCAGTCCACTATTAATGAGTAAATTCATACTACATTTTGCTACTAAAATAATGTTTTACTGACAATCTTTGTACATATTTCATTTTTCACATACATGGTTATATCTATCAGAAAAATTCCAAGAATTGCAGGATGAACAGTAATTATCATGCTTTCTGGATCCACCTCTTTCCCAACAATGACCTTACCTTTGTAGTGGGGCCAGTGCTTATTTTAAACAATTAAGGCAACACGGTAAAGACGATCATCTGAAAACCTTCCCAAGAGCATATAGGAAGAACGGAACAAACATACTGTGCTCATCACAAAGTAAGAAAAATCTCAGGCCAAAAGGAAGCCGGAACTGAAAACCACAGTGGAATGCTCAAGATACACATACTCTGGAGACCTCTGCCAATCTTGATAACCAAGAGGCTTGTGTTTCAACAGTTACTGGGTGACATGAGGCAAGAACCTGGGCACACCTAAACTGGAGACCTCAAACTGAGATCACTGCATAAATCCAGTGAAAGGGTGAACCAGAAAAATACTGCCCATTCGCAAAAGGAGACAACAAGGAAGCTTGTAGAACTCAGCTTGGGTTTTAGGGACAGAATAAGGTGAATGGGATGGGGAGGGAGGTTTCAATTGAGAATGCCTAACTTCAGCTTCCTTAAACGCATTTGAGGTTCAGATTATTACTACTATATAGTTAGTCTGAGCAACTTCAGACTAAGAAATTAAAGAGGGTTCTGGATTGGTGCCACAGGGGACCTGGCAAATGCAAACGTGTACTACCTTCTACATGAACTTGAATTCACAATTACATTCTAGGAAAAAAGAAAACAAGCCACCGTAATCAAGAGTCAATAGAAAGAGCAAGCAGTAGTAACAAGCCTTTCATATAGTGGAATTAGTTACACAGATAATAAATAGCCTAAATTTCCAAGCCTTTCATATAGTGGAATTACACAGATAATAAATATTCTAAATTAGTAAACAAAGGGGAGCTTAAAACATGAGAAAGGAATACAATTCCATCTTAAAGACCAGATAGATTTGGGAAAGAAACAAAACAACATGGTCTGAAGACCAGATTAATTAGACACAGCTGAGGAGAGACAATGACTTGGGTGACAGAGCAGAATAAATTATCCAGAATGTAGCAAAGACAAAGGAGTAAGAAAGATAATTCATTAGAATTTTCCAGAACTGTCATATTCAGGAGGACAACAAATCTCAAGGAAGATAAATAAAAAAGAAAACGCCCAAAACACACATCATAGTGAAACTGCAGAACTCCAAAGATAAAACAAAGATCTTGAAAGCAACTAAAAAAAAAAAAAGACTATAAAAAACAACAGTATTCTGAGCAGCGGCAAAAGAAATGAGAAACGGAATAAACAAATGGAGTACTAAAATAAGGGTCAACTTAAGATATTCACATTCAGCTAAAACTATCATGCAAAAGTAAGGGTAAGCTATATGATTCCACACACATGAAATTTTAAAACAGGCAACGTATTCAGGAAAAAAATATTAGAACAGATATTATCTTCGGGGAGGAGAGGAGCTAATTAGGGAAAACCTTTCTGGCGTGACAGTGACATTCTGTGTATTCATAGGGAGTAGTTTCTATAGGTATATGCATTTGTCAACACCCAACAAATGTACACTTACAATTTGTGTATTTCACTGCATGTAAATTTTATGTCAATAGAAAAAATGAGCTTCCTATCTTTCAGATAACTTTATTTTTTGCACTGATTAATCACAGTTGCCATTCTCTGACTACCTTTACATCTAACTTTTTATTTAATGACTACGTAGAATGCCAATGCATGAAAGTACCATCATTAACTCAGGCCCATACTGGTAAGTTCTTGAGGTTTTTTAGCCTTTTCACCATTAAAAACAATGCTGTGACAGGTATATGTGTACATGTATCTCTGTGAGCTATACTAATACATTTGTGGGCTAGATTCCTTAAGTGGGCATATATAACATTTGGAAAAATATTACCAAATTGCCTTCTAAACGACTATTAATTTATACTCTCAAGAAGAGTGGAAGAAGAAAATGGCCTGGCTAACCCATACCTTCTTGATATTAGATATTATTAATATATGCCTGCAGCCATCTATATTATGAGTTATATATGCAGCTTTCTAGGAACATCTATTCTTATCATTGGCCCCTTTTCCTTGAGTTGCTAGTGTTTTTCCTTACTAATGCATAAATATCCTTTGTCATATATGTTAAAGACTTTTTTTGTCCAGTTAGTCGTTAGACTTTATTATGGTCTTTTATTGCCATACAATTTTTTAACATTTTATGTAAATTTAGTTTTTTTTCCCTTTATGGCTTTGGATGGGATGTTTCCTCTCTTCAAGATTAGGAAAATATTCCATTACATTTTATTTCATTTTAAGTTTGACCCATCAGGAAGTTCCAGTAAAAGATCCATCTTTCCCCACCAAATGGTAAGTTAACTGTATCAACCTCACTTACAGAATAAGTAAATACCTGCCTTAATTTGAAACGCTGTCTTGATCATGTAACGGAGTACCGAATACCCGTGCCTATTCTCTACAATCTAAGATAACTGTGGATTTCCATGTCAGCACCAGAAAGCTTTATTAGAATTTCATAAACTGTGAGTGCAGCCCCATTACTCCCCTTTCTCAGGGTCTTCCTGCTCTTCTCCCACGTTCATTCTTCACCACGGACCTCAGCCATCTTCTCATGAGTCCTTCCCTTCTCAAACACAAACAAAAATAAAACCAAAAAAACCTCACCCAAGTTGAAAACAAAAATCCCATTAGTATTTTGATTAGGATCACATCAGATTTAAAGATCACTGATTTAAGAAATAAATGTTATTTCCAAACTATCCAATCTCCTCCAAACAAGGTACTTTTCTCCATTCGTTCAAATCTTTTAAGCCATTTGGTAGGATTTCAGTTTTCTCCACACAGAGTCTCCATCTTCCTTTCGCCAGGTTTCGATCAGCACTGAGTGAACGTGAACGTGAAGCGACACCCCCCCCAAAGGGAGGAGGTAAAGGGGGCACCTCCGAAAGAGTCCTTATTTTATAGCAGTTGTTTCGGATCTGCTCCAAAATAAGCAGGGGAGCCTCCTATTGGATCTATTTTGTATCAAGCTCCTCTTTTTAATAGAGAATGTCAGCCTTGTTTTGCTTCAATTATTCTTAACATAAGCATCCCTTAACTTTTTTTTGTTTATTAAAGCAATCTAATTATTATGTTCCTGCAAATGCATCAGTCCTCTGAAATTCACTGCTATTAAACACTACACATTTTTGACCTCACAGACTGGTTAGTGTTACATCCCACTTTGACTATAAAATGAAAATTACAGTGCTTAACCTTAAAAAAATTCACACATCACATAATTTTTTAAGTGACTTTAGGAGATTCAGAGTAATACTAAAAGTCCTGCTATGAAGGATGCCTGGGTTAGAAGGAACCCATGTGTCTGAGGTTCCTATTGTGTCTGCTGCCACCTAGCCTGCTGATAGTTCTACAGAGGTATTCAAGCACAGTGGCACATTAGTCACACTTCATATGGGGGTATTTAAATTTTAAAAAAACTTTTTTATTTTACAATATCAGACTTTATAGAAAAGTTACAAAAATATCTAAAAAATTCTTTACTCAGATGCTCAAGTTACCACTTGAACATTTGATTTTAAAAAGTTCAGTTTGAGTTCTTGACTATATTATAGTTCAAGCTACTGATATTAAGGACTAATGTAATACTCAGGGAGTAATAACAATAATCTTAGTGTAGGATCACAATCCAAAATCCCCAAATCTCAAAAATATGTTTTTTCCTAACTTCTTGGGCCACAAAACCTGACTGAGCCCATTTACGACAGTCACACCTCGGTACTTGTCAGCTTCAAAACTCGCCAGACCCCGTACTCGCCGCATTTTGAAGAGAAAAAAATGTTTCACCACTCAGTGCTTGTTGGGAACTGTGTCCTTGCTAGGACTTGTGTGAGCTAAGACACCGCGCTCCCCTTCTCCCAAGAGAAGACGCTTCATGGTTTGGTACTCGTCGGTGTGGCACTCGTCTTGAGGTGTGGAATGAATTAATGATGTGTACCAAGGTACCACTGTATACAGTAAACAGTTCTAGGTTTCACTGCAGAAACAGTACGGATTGATTGTGCAGCTGCCCCAGACCTACTGGGGGTGAATATAATTAGTAAATGTACCATACCTCAGAATTTCAGATAAAAAAGCCACTGTGCATTATTTACTGGGTGCCAGGTAGTACAGTATTACTTCATTCAATACTCTCAACAACCCAGTAAGTTCGATCTTGTTCAAGATCACCTAATGTGTACCAACTGGTAGAGGTAGTATTGAAATACAGGTTTATTTCAGTCAAAGCCTTAACCAATTTTGAAAGATGAGAAAATCATTGAAAACAAGTCTCTTAGAAACACCAGACAGAACAGAGGTGAAAACAATTCTTTCAAAAGATTTAGTATTTGCTTCTTCACTCCTTCTAACAAATAACACTACTATTACAAAACCTTCATTTTCATAATGAATGGTTGAGAAAACACAAGTATCTCAAAGAAGGTACTTCTAAGTGTGTTTTTTTCCCTCTCCCATAGTCTATCCCTACAGTACAGGGCCTTATTTATTTATGTTATTCTACCTTTTACCAATCAACATTTTCTGGAGTCCTGATTTTGCCATGCATTAAGTTCAATAAGCATGTCTTCTGTTTTCATCTACATCAGTGCTTCTCAGATAAGGGTGGTTTTGCCTCTCCCCTCTGCCCTACCTCAGGGGACATCTGGCAAGACATTTTTGTTGTCACAACAGAGGGTGTGTGTGTGTATGTGTGTGTTACCAACATCTAGAGGATACTGCTAAGCACCCTAAAATGCACAAGCCAGACCTCCACAACAGAGGAGTCTCTGGCTCAAACTGTCAACAGTGCCAAGATTTAAATCACTGATGAAAAAGCTAAATAAGAGTGAACAAAACAGCCCTGGTTGGTGTTGCTCAGTGGGTTGAGTGCTGGCCTGAGAACCAAAAGGTTGCTGGTTCGATTCCCAGTCAGGGCACGTGCCTGCGTTATGGGCCAGGTGCCCAGCTGGGGGTGTGCGAGAGGCAACAATTGATGTTTCTCTCACACATCGATGTTTCTCTTCCTCTCTCTCTAAAAATAAATAAATAAAATCTTTAAAAAAAAAAAAGAATAAACAAAATATTGGGATTAAAGAGATTTCCAAGCTGACTAACCAGTAATATTTAAGTATGCCTTTCGACTAGCTGGGAAGTCATGTTAATGCTTTATTATTCATCCAACATCTGAAGACAGACATTTTAAATTCTGTTAGTAGCAAAACCATTTTTCCTTTAAAAATATACTGGGCCATTTAACAATGAAGAAATGAAAAAAGTCAGTTACACAGATTAAATTATTTTTTTCCCCACTGAGCTGACTCCCAAGATAAATGATAGCTCATCTTAACTAGCAGACTGCATTAAAGTCAAATGTTATACATAAACTTGTGGGCAAATATTCCATACCTTAGTGCAATGAAGTGAAATTAAAACAAGATATTTCAAACTTTAAAATTGGTAATTGTTTTTCAATCCTCACCTGAGGTTATTTTTATTGATTTTAGTGGTGGGGGTGGGGGTGCAGAGAACATCAATGTGGGAAACATCGATTGGTTGCCTCCCATTCAGGCCCTGACCAGGGCCTGAACCCACAACCTTTTGGTGCATGGGATGATGCTCCAACCAACTGAGCCACCTGAGCAGGGGCAGAATTGGTAAATTTTTCAGAAAGTGTCACCTCAATACTACTGAGATACTTAAACAGGTATTCTCATATAGCGCTACAAATGGAAATGAAAACTGGTTTAACCCTAGTTTATTACTAGTCCCACCTTACAAGTGAGGAAACTGAGGCACAAAGCAGTTAGGTGCATTACCTCAACGTCACACAGTGAGGAAGATGCTAACCAGAGAAATTTGAACTCAGGCAGCCTGGCTCTAGTTTGTGCTCTTGCCCACTCTATTTTACTGTTTCTATGTTTTATAGAATTTTTTACAACTCTTTAAAATGCATAAAAAATGGAAGACAAAATTAAAGGATAAACAGACTGATGAATATGTTCAAATGAATGTAACAGATCGAGATGAGATGTAAACAGGAACATCTTAAAAGAAATAAAAAATGTAAGAGATTGGCCTCTCTAATGATTACATAGCCAAAAAAAGTTGAATAAAATTCAATTAAAGTGCATGTATAACTAAAATAGGCACTCTGATACTTTTTTTGATGAAGGTACAAAGTAGTACTTTGGGGGGAAAACAACTTGGAGTTTCTCTAAAAAGTTTAAATGAATGTAGTCTCTGACCCAGTAATTCTGCTTTCTATGAATTAATCCTACAGAAATATCACATCAGCACAAAACAATCTGTCCAACAATATTTACTACAGCCTTATTTGTAACAAAAACCAGAAATAAGCTAAATGTTCATGAATGTGGGGATAATGAAATACATTACTACAGAGTAGTCACGCTGGAGCAGACAACTTAAAGACAATGAGGCAGAATCGCATTAACAAGAAAAGACATCCACACTGTGTCGTTCAAGGGAAAAGAGCTGCAGAAAAAAGTGTGTGGCTTTACATTCGAGAAGGCACAGAGCAGTTACTTTAAATTTCAAATAAATTATGTCAATTTCCAAATATGTTAGTTTCAAAATGTACAAAGGAATCAACTCCCATTTGATAAATGGAAGGCATTACTTTACTTCTGGAAGCCAACCAGGAAAAAAGAAAACCACCTTTATAAATATTATGTCTTGAAACATATAAAAAAATAAATGGATAACATCATCTAATAATATAACATGTTTTGAAAAAGACAGAAGGTTTATTAGAATGCTAATGATTCTGATGCTGTCTTTTCAATTTACGAAGCAGTAAAACTGGAAGGGAACCCGAGTTTACCTAGTGCGACCCCCACGTCACACAGACGAAGCCCAGAGGAAGGAAGCCACGTGCACAAGTTCTCACACACACTAAGAGACTGAAGAGGAAGGAACTCACGCAGTCTTTGTTTCAACTCTAAATCCAGAATCCTGACTTGTGAAAGGCGTTATCTAATAATTTACTGGGCTACTTACAGGACTCGGAGCCCTTACAGTAGCGGGGCCTTTCTGATCCAGCACTTCCGGAAAGCAGCAAACCAATCCCCGCTGTATTACCCGTACTCACACTCACTGCAGAGTAGGAGTTTCCCACGTCCCTTTCTTGCACATCACTGGCTTTCAAATAAAATCTTAGTGGAATCCCAAGGTAGAGAGGATTATAAAAAGCTAAGCTGCTCCAGGCAAAACTGTATGAGCTCTGCAATGACTCATTGCTCTGTCCCTGAAACCTCTGAAACACTTCCATGGTATCTTAGGTCTCAGAGGCAGACAGACACACATAGACACTGCAAGCCCAAATTTTTATCAGAGTCTCATTATACAAAATCAGCTTAAGTTTCGAAATGCTTATTTTCAAATTGTAGAGTTATCTTTTCATGGATCAGTAACAAACAGCTCACAGACTACACTTTTGGTGGCACTGTATCATATCAAACTAAACCTTAAAAGATGTTTCTGACTTTGAGAGTGGGGATTGGGATAGGACAGGGCATCGGGGAAAAAGGTGGGACAACTGTAACAGAACAACAATTAAAAAAAAGATGTTCCTCATAAAATCAGAACACCTGATATACTAAGAAAGAAGTCAGAAACTTACTTCTTATCAAAAAATGTTGAATTTTCTTTCCTCTTGGTGAATCCATTGGGTAGAAGTTTTAAGTTAATACCTTGCCTTCGGGCACGATTTTTCATAAAGTACATCTAACAACCAAAAAAAATTAGACAAATTAATTTTAAAATGCCTTGAGTTTCAAAATTGAATAAAATAACTTTCAAAATACAACAGTTAAGATTTACTGAGCACTATGTTTCATGAACTGTGCCAAGAAGCAATGTCATTTAATCCTCACAACACTGGGAGACAGGTGCTACCCCGTCACTCCGTTTTGGCAGTGGGAATTAATGAATGCCAACGCTATACAACTGTTTCTCAGAGGCACAGCCCGTATCCACAACCAGGTCTGCGCCATTCCAGAGCTAGTGCTTTTACCCATATTGCTCTACAAGCCAAGAGAAGGGATTTCAAAAAAATACAGGTCCTTTGGCAATTATAGGGGCTACCTATACAGTTCTTTCTCTTTTACTGATGGTTTTATAATATATATCTGCTTTTATTGCTAGAGAGGTACTTCACTCAGGGGAGGAATCATGGCACTGCCTAGAATAGGCCTAACAAAAGATATTACACAAAGAAACGGTCAAGTATAAACACAAATTTCTTGATTAAACAGATGGGGATCTAGAATTTGCAATACAAAGAGTCAAGACAACCAAGACACAAGCCAAGGGAAAAGAAGAGCCAGCAATCACTGGCTAAGTAGAAACACGATTTAAGAAATTATATGCAATTTTATAACTACAGAACTTTGGTTTCAACTGTGGCAGTGGTTATACTGACTAACTCTCCCGATGAAAACATCTAAGAATGTTAGATAATGGGGAAAATACATATACATAATAAAATATATTTTAATATCACTAGAAGCAGTGAAGAACGGACAGAAATAGGAAAATACAGGTCAATTTTAATAAACAGTGAGAACTCGGAGAGGTAAGCAAAGCAATGAAGCCACTTTTGCAAATTCTACCAAATACAGCCTTCCCCTTTCAACAGCCTCCTCAGCAAGCGGGTCGGAGTCAAAACCTTGCACACTTCTTGGAAGCTCTCCTCAAATGAAGCTGAGTCACAGGAAAAGGGTGGACCAGATACAAACTCTAACTCCAGAGCACGCTAGGAAATTTGTACTGGTCTAGCTGGAACAGGAGGGGGAAAAATCCGTTAGAAGTTGTGGTCATGGGCTAGTCCTTGCACAGAGGTGAACTGAAAATTTGCCTTGCTTGTGCGGTCAAGAGAATCTTAATACTTCAACTTGGTTTCAGAGAGACCCAGATTCACAATGTTCCAAGTACCTGGTAGAAAAAAAAGGCCCGTGTGTTCCATCTTCAAAAAATTCTCAAATAATTTTTTAAAGAAATAAAGCAGTACTCAATAAAAAAAATAAGCATAAACAATGCTTGTTTAAGGCAGTGGGAATTAACAATAAAGAAAAAAAGGCTCAGTAAACAGGAGCCAAAGGAGACAAAAAGAGGCAGCTGAGAGAGTTTCACATATATCAAGAAACTTAAAAGAATCATACACAGATTATAGAACAGTTCTGCAAATCTTAACGGAATAAAATAAAGCCTGAAAATATCTACAATGAAACTATAAAAAGTGACTCAGCAGATTTTTAAAAGAACTAAATGAAACTAGAAATGTGCTAGAATGCAATACGGGGATAAAAAAGATGGAAAAAAATCAAAGACAGGTTAAAGGAGAGGCAAGATATACGGAGAAGACTAAGCCATATTTAGTGGTAGTTTTAGAAGGAGAAGAGAGGAAGAATAAGGCAGAGGTAATATTTAATAGAAATGAGCTGATACTTTTGCAGAACTGAAGAAAGACACTCTATAGTTTCAAGAAACCTAACATTTTTCCAAAGAAGGTGAATAAAAATAAATGTGCATTTTCACATTATAGTAAAAATGCAGGGCTTCCAGCCAAGATAGAGGTGTAGGTAGATACACTTTGCTTCCTTGCACAGCCAAAAGAAGGACTGCCACCAATTTAAAATCAACCAGAACTGCCAGAAAATCACACTGTATGAAAGTCCAACGACCAACGAGTTAAGGAAGAAACACTCATCCAGACTGGTAGGAGGGGTGAAGACAGGTAACCACGGTGGAGAGGATGCACTGGAAAAGTAGCAGCTGACAGACTGGGCAGTCCCCCATTTGCAGAGGAATAGACTGGGAGGAACAACTGGAGAGTGAGACATACCACGCAACCCAGGGTTCCAGCTCAGGAAAAGAAAGCTTCAGAACCTCTGGCTGTAAAAAGCTGTGGTGGTAGCGGCAGTGGGAGAAACTGTCAGTCTTGCAGTAGAATCCATGGGAGGGGCCCATGGGGCCCTAGAACTTACACAAGCCAACCCACATGGGAATCAGCACCAGAAGGGCACAATTCACTTGTGGGTAGCAGGGGAAGTGACTAAAAACTGACTGAGAGCCAAACAAGCGGCATTGTTCCCTCTCTGACCCCTCTCCCACATACAGTGCCATAACATGCCAACGGGAGTTGCCTTACCCTGGTGAATACCTAAGGCTCTGCCACTTCCAACATAACAGCACACCAAGACAAAGAAATATGGTCCAGATGAAATAACAGATCAAAACTCCATAAAAAGAACTAAGCAACAAGGAGATAGACCACCTATCAGATGCAGCCTTCAAAACGCTGGTAATGAGGATGCTCACAGAAATGATTGCACTGGCTGCAAAATAAGAAGGAAGTGAAGGTTATACAAAGTGAAATAAAGAAAAATATACAAGGAACCAACAGTGAAGGGAAGGAAACTGGAACTCAAATCAATGATTTGGAACAAAAGGAAGAAATAAACATTCAACTAGAATAGAATTAAGAAATAAGAATTCGAGGGGGCAAGGGATTTCAGGAACAACTATAAAGGACACATGGACAAAACCAAGGGGTGGGGGGTGGAATCAGGGGAGGGAGGTGGGGATGGCTGGGGTCGGGGGGAGTAGTGGGGGAAAAATGCAGACAACTGTACTTGAACAACAATAAAATAAAATAAAATAAAATAAAAAATACAAAAAAGAATGAGGAGAGGCTACTAACCTTTGGGACGACTTTAAACGTTCCAATATCTGAATCACAGGGGTGCCAGAAGAGGAAGAAAAAGAAACTGAAAACTTATTTGAAAAAATAATGAAAGAAAACTTCCCCAATCTAGGGAAGGAAACAGACATACAAGTCAAGGAAACTCAGAGAATCCCAAAGAAGTTGGACCCAAAGAAGAACATGCCAAGACACATCATAATTAAATTATCTTAAGATTAAAGATAAGGAGAGAATCTTAAAAGCAGAGAGAGAAAAGGAGACAGTTGCCTATAAAGGAGTTCCTATAAGACTATCAGCTGATTTCTCAAAAGAAGGCTTACAGGCAAGAAGGGGCTGGAAAGAAGTATTTGAAGTCATGAAAGGCAAGGGCCTACATCCAAGATTACTCTATCCAGCAAAGCTATCATTTAGAATGGAAGGGCAGATAAAATGCTTCCCAGATAAGGCAAAATTAAAGGAGTTCATCATCACCAAGCCCTTATTATATGAGATGTTAAAGGGACTTCTTTAAGAAAAAGAAGATCAAAACTATAACAGTTAAATGACAACAAACTCACAACTATCAACAACTGAACAAAACAAAAACAAAAGCAAAAACAAACTAAGCAAACAACAAAAACAGGAACAGAATCACAGAAGTGGAGATCACATGGACAGATATCAGCGAGGAGCAGGGAGGAGAGAATGGCAGGGAAAGGTACAGGGAATAAGAAGCATAAATGGTAGATACAAAATAGACAGAGGGAGGTTAAGAATAGTACAGGAAATGTAGAAGCCAAAGAACTTGTCTGTATGACTTATGGATGTGAACTAAGTGGGGAGAATGCTGGAGGGAAAAGGGGTACAGGGCAGAGGGGAATAAATGGGAGGAAATAAATGGGACAACTGTAATAGCATAATCAAGAAAATATACTTAAAAAATGCTGAACACAAAAATAATGCAGCCAGAGAAGAAAGATTTTAAAGGCAGCTAAAAATGACAGATGACTTTACAACAACAATGGAAACCACAGACACTGGGAAAACAAATCTGAACTCAGAATTATACAAAGAAAAATCATTTAAGAGTGAGGATGAAATAAAAAAATTCAAACAACCAAAAGACTAATCTAAGAGTTGGCAATCAGCAAACCCTTTCTAAAGGTCAGTCTAAAGGATGCACTTGAGGCAGGAAGCGATCTCTCAGATAGGTCTAAGATGATGATTGTAGGTATAAAGAGAAAAGAAAGTTGGAAATATGAAGAAACACCAAAATAAACACTTACTGGGTAAAACAGTAATTACTGTAGGAAGATTAAAGAAAATACTTTAAATATCTAAAAACATAAGAAAAGTCAGTAGAGAGTTAAATGAAATTTAAGAGTTCGAAAGTAACTGCTAACAAACTAGGGCCAAATCCTGCTTGTTGCCTATTTTTATAACCAGTTTTTTTTGGAACACAGCCCCACCCACCTGTGTATGTACTGTTTATGGCTGCTTTCCCACTACAATGGTGAAGAATAGTTGTGATGGAGACCATCTGGCGTGGAAAAAGTATCTGCCATCCGACCCTTTATAGAAAATGTTTGCCCCCTCCTATTCTAAGATCCCAGCATCGTCTAGTTACAGAGTTAAGGTATTGATTAACTTAGATACTAGTACGGTAAGTTAAGCAGATTGTATGTTCAGCCTAACCAAAGAAAGGATAGAACAAGGGTGTATAACTTCTAAACCAATGAAGAGAAAAGTTTAAGTGATTAAAAAAGAAAGAAAACAAAACACTTCAATCAGTCCAAAAGACAAGGGGAAAAAAATAACCAAATGGAGCCAACAGCACAATAAGGTGATACACTTAAAGTCAAGTAATACAGGACTTCCCACCAAAATGGCAGAGTAGGCAAATGCTGTGCTTTCCTCTTCCCACAACCACATCAAAACTACAACTAAAGTACAGAACCAGCCTTCAGAACCACCTGAAGACTAGCTGTACAGAACTCTTAAAACCAAGGATATAAAAAAGAAGCCATGTGGAGAATGGCAGGAGGGGTGGAGATGAGAAGTGTGCTTGTCCGCCCCACACCCAGCCGTAGTAGTTAAGAATTATGAGGGATATCTCCTAGATTCACACTAGGTAAGACCACCCTGCCAAGACTGGGAGATGTAGCAGATCTACCTAACATGTAGAAACGAACAGAGAGGAAACCAAAATGAGAAGACAAAGAAGCATGTCCCAAATGAAACAAAGAGCAAAACTCCAGAAAAAGAACTAAACAAAATGAAGGCAAACCATCTACCAAAGAGTTCAAAAAACACTGGTTATAAAGATACTCAGTGAACTTATAGAGAGTATAGATGAACTCAGTGAAAAAACTTCAACAAAAGATAGCAAAGATAAAATAGGACATAGAAACCATAAAAAAAGAACCTGTGAGAAATGAAGAATACAACAACTGATATGAGGAACACATTAGATAAAATCAACAGCAAATTAGATAAAGCAGAGGACCCAATCACTGATTTGGAAAACAAGGTAGTAAAAAACACTCAATTGGAACATCTATAAACAATTTTTTAAAAAATGAGGACAGTTAATGAGGATGTTGTGGGACAACACCGAGTGTAACAACATTCACATCACAGAGGTACCAGCAGAAGGGAAAGCACAAGGGACTGAAGACCTATTTGAAGAAACAATGACTGAAAACTTCCCTACTCTAAGCAAAGGAAATAGACATGTAAGTCCAGGAACTGTAGAGTCCCAAACAAGACAAATCCAAAGAGGTCTATACCAACACACATCATAATTAAAATGTCAAAGGCTGAAGACAGAGAGAGTCATACAAGGGAGCTCCCATAAGACTGTCAATTCATTTCTGATCATAAACTTTGCAGGCCAAAAAGGAATGGCAGAAAATACTCAAAGTGATGAAAAGCAAGAACTTACAACCAAGATTACTCTACCCAGTAAGGCAATCATTTAGAATCAAAGAAGAGATAAAGATCATCCCAGGTGAGAAAAAACTAAAGGAGTTCATCATCACAAGACCGGTATTCCAACAAATGTTAAAGGGACTTATTTGAGAAAAAAAGATTAAAAAAATGAATAATAAAATGGAAATAACTATATCTAGCAATAATTAGTGGTTATGTGCTCCAATAAAAAAACATAGAACGGCTGAAGAGATAAGAAAGCAAGACCCTAACATATGCTGTCTACAAGAGACCCACTTCGGATGAAAAAATACACATGGACTGAAAGTAAAGGAATAGAAAGAATATTTCATGTAAATGGAAATGAAAAATAAGCTGGGGTAGCAACAGTTATACCAGACAAAACCGATTTTAAAACAAAGACTACAACAAAAGACGGAAAGGACCCAGCAATTTCACTTCTGGGTATTTACCCAAAGAAAGCCAAACCACTCATTTGAAAAGACAAATGCATCCCTATTTCACTGCAGCATTATTTACAACAGCCGAGGTACGGAAGCGACCTAAGTGTCCATCAACAGAAACTGATAAAGAAGTTATGGTACATATAAACAACGGAATTCAAAAAGGGTGAAATCTCGCCATTTATCTGAGACAACGTGGATGGACACAGAGGGTACTATATTAGGCTAAATGAAATTAAGTCAGAGAAAGACAAATATCATATGATTTCACTTATGTGTGGAATCTGAAAAACAAAATAAACAAACAAAACGGAAACAAACTCACAGATCCAGAGAACTGATGGTTGACACACTGGGGTGGGGGTGGGGGGCGCTAGGCAGCTGGTTCAAAAAGGTGAAAGGATCAAGTACAAATTGGCGGTTACAAATTAATCATGGAAGGTAAAGTACAGCCTAGGAAATACACAGTCAAAAATACTGTAATAAGTATGCGTGGTGTCGGGGGGGTACTAGACTTACCAGCGGAATCACTTCATAAATCATACATATTTATAAATACCTAACCACTATGCTGTATACCCAAAGCTAATATAATATTGAAATCACCTGTAATTAAAAAATAAATTAATAAAATAAGGTCAAATATATAGGTAATTTTATCAAAATGTAAATGAACTTAATGATGCAGTTAAAAGTAACAGTTATCAGACTACAGAAAAACTAAAACCCTATTATTATATGATTCTTAGAAAAGACATAACCAGAACAAAAGCAAATAAAAGGACCCATAGAAAAAGGAAAAAAAAGTACACTATGCAAATAGCAAAGGATAATTATTTCCTGAGGTATGCATCTAATAATTTAGCTTTAAAGTACATAAAGCAAAACTAACTGAACCATCAGAGAAAACACAAATCCTTTTGATTGTACCTACAGAAAAATGTTAACTGACCTCTTTCTGGAACTGACTTAAAAAAATTGTATAGTTATAAACAATTTGAACGGCATAATTCATAAACCTGACCTAAAAGGAATGTGTAGAACACTACATTCAGCTATTGCAAAATACTTTTTATTTTTCAAGCAAACAGAACATTACAAAACATGACCACATGCTGGGCCATAAACACAGTCAATGTATTTTAAAGGAACGAATTCAGAATAAAGAATATATTCTCTGACCACAGTGCAATTAAACTAAAGTTGAAAAAGAAGGATTTAACAAAAGTTAAGAGGACACGTTAATAAAACAGGAAAGAAATAATAACAGCAACTGACCAAGAAAAAATAGAAGACACAAGTAACCAATATCACACATGAAGTGACTG
>VMDR010017152.1:0-20399 GCA_007922815.1 Macrotus californicus | reverse complement strand
ATCCCATAATAAAAGAAGCACTTGAAAGGAGGCCAGAGGTAAACTGTATATAGTTTTCTATTATTAAATATTTATTTGGCAAAACACTTATTTGTCTTGTATATTCTACACATTCATTATACCAAAAGTTAGAAATTCAGAAGTAAATAAGTAAATGATTGTCTAGTGCAGATTTCAACATTCTTTAAAAATATGCAGACCTCTTTCTTCCCCTGCAGGAGACCTTACGCAGAAACCCATTATGTAAAATGGATGTTAATTGCTCTAGCTGAAGTGAGGGCAATTGGAGTCTAGGTCAGGGTCAGCGAACCTTTTTTTGTAAAGGGACAGATAGTAAATATTCTCAGCTTTGCAGACCATACTGTCTCTGTAGTCACTACTCAGTGTTGCTGCATAGACTATTCAACGAGTGGGTGTGGCCATATGCCAATAAAACTTTATTTACAGTAACAGCCAGCAACAGGCCAGATTGGGCCTCCGTACTGTGTTTTGCCAATCCCAGGTCTAGATTCCCAAATTTAAAAATCTGCATGAGGTTTTGAGCAAGTTTTAGAAACCGCAGGTCTAGTGGGATAGACAGAAGATATGTGAATCATAATAATAACCATGTGTATTACACACTGGAATAGAGTCACAGATCAAGAGTTATATGAGCACAGGGAAGAAAGCCTTTGACTCTGCCTGTGGAGGAAGAGAAGGCACTGTGGATGAAGCATTGATACTTGAGGTGAATTTTCAAGTATGTTCCACAATAGACAAGCAAGGGAAAGACATCCTAGGCAGAGGAACAACATTTGCAAACTTCATAAGAGAATCTGGGCATTGCAGATTCTTTGTGTGATTTTATAAGGGGGAAAGTAATTGATTATGCCGAAAAGCAAGGTAGGAACATCTCATGAAAGACACCTGGTTTCAGCTTTAGCTGGTAGACCAGAGGTCCCCATATGACACTGGCACCTGAGAATTACCTGCAGAACCGGCCCAGAGTTAAAGGTTCTTGGGACTATTGAATGAGAATTTCTAGAGTGGAGCCCAGAAACTATTTTTAAGCATCTTGATTGAGTGGTGCAGAACACTGAGAATTTTCTCCCTGCTATTAATTAACATTGGAGATCTACAGGAGAGGAAGACAGTGAGAATACTACACTTCTAGAGACTTTTAAACATTGTCTGTAATTCTTCACTTCCTTTGATTCAGCTCTGGAAAACAGTAATAGTATTGCTATTTTGTAATTAATTAATTTTTATGTCAGAATGATCGTGTTGATTCCAGTGCTGGGTGATTTATCAGAGGGAAATGAAATTGGAAACAAAGTTTAAGTAGCAGTATTTACATTTTAATTTCAGTGAAAAAAGACATCATAGCAAGTACTAGATACGTGCGGTGATGTGCCTTTAAGATATATTTTGAGAGCATTAGATTCACAGTTTTTCAGTGGAGACAAAATGAAAACCAGTCAACTAAAACTTTGCAGAAATCCTCAAAGACTGTTAAGAAACCATCCTGATTGATATGAATTGCTGTAAACTTTATAACGAGTTAAAAGATTTTTTTTACCTGTCTTGAATATTTGTGAATTCTGAGAGGCAGAAAACTATTTTGTGGACACAAAAATGGAAGACCTATAAATACGTTTTTAATTGTTTTGCATTTTAAAATTACAACGTAACTATAATAATCTATAGAAAACAGTGATGCGGATCTGCCCTTGTATGTACAAGTTCCTGTTAGAAGCAAAGTCAAGTTGAGATGTTACAGCTCTTGTTCTAGGAATTAATAGTTCAGCCCTCGTCAGACAAAACATTTATTCATACCATAATGATCAAGGAAATTTTTTTGTTTTTATTTGTGTTTATTTTTGTGTGTGTCAAAGTTCACTGTTAAATGGAAAACTTCGGCGTGAGCAAAATCTGTGGATTCTGTTCTTTTGTGATGTTTTCCCTGCCCTTCTGTCACATTTTGGGGAGTTTCTTAGAGATTCTTTGTTAGGGAACAGTTTTACTAAAAATGCTGTAGTTCTTCTAAAGTTGTCAGATCAGCAAATCACCTTAAAGTAATGGTAGAATTTCCTTTTCTCCCCATACAAGGGGTATCACCTGGAAAATATCATGTGATTTTATTCGGCTCATTAATTTCAAACTATCCATATATGTATATGAGGTCTGTCCAGAAAGTATCTACCCATGTAATATGAAAAACAGACATTTATTGAAGAAGATACAAGAAACATTGTACATGTGACAATGATGCCTCAGTCCCCTTCAAAGTAGATACCTTGGGACCTCACACAGTTCTCCCAATTGCCATCAGCTGCCCTGTCGTATTTTCCTGAATCTCTTCAATGGTCTGAAATTTTTTCCCTTTCAGAGGTGATTTTAGTTTGGTGAAAAGCCGGAAGTCTCAGGGCGTCAAATCTGGGCTGTTGAGGGGGGTGGCGCTGAGTCACCTGGGTGACTTGATGTTTCACCAAAAAACTCTGCATGAGATGTGATGCGTGAGAGGGCGTGTTGTGATGAAGCTGCCAATCACTAGTTGCCCATAACTGCAGTTTCTGAATCATCCGAATAGTCTCTGTGGAGGAATGTTCAAGCTTAATGCAAAATTTGATGCAGATTCATTGCTCTACTCGCTCAGTCGTCTTGAATGCAATGGCCACACAGTACACATGCTCACTCAATGGCATCTACCGCCCCCACTGACTAGTACAGTGAAGTTGTCATTGTTCACACATGCGCATTCAGTCCACTCTCCTTGGCTGCCAGGTTACATTGATATCACGTAAACCATTCTCGTTATATTAACGATGGCTGGACTTTTTCTGGACAGACCTTATATATATCTTTTTGATGTGGTAGCAACCAGAGTGCTTGAAATCTGTATTGCACAACTAAAATAATTTCAGTTAGCCCCAAAGCTCTAAGACATTCACATAGTCTTTCCAGTCTATACCAGCAAGTTTTCAGTCAACTTCCCTGAAGAATTTTTTATTACTATTTCGTATCTTTGTACTAGAATATGAAGCGGCGCAGGCGTCGAGACATTTTACGAGTACAGCTGGTACGGATATTTGAGCTGCTGGCAGACGCTGGTGTCATCAGTCACAGGTCGGTGCTGGGTTTTGATCTTTAAAACTGTGAAATGATCAGGGAACTATTTTTTCTCTCATGAAATACATAAAAACAGAAAAGCACCTTTACAGCCAAAAAAACTTGTATCTATCACTTGTAAACCTTATTTATCAAAGTCAAAGCTACAGGCAAGAAATTAACTAATGATTATAACTATATTTAATCATCTACAACTAGTGCTGGCTTGCCTCAGGCAAAAACTGAATATAACGTTCCTATGATTTTGATATTTTAGGGGGTCTACAAACCTAGGCAAGTAGATAGTAGCCTGTTTTTTGTTACTGATTTAACTATTTCTTTTTTTTAAGTTAATTTATTCATTTTTAGAGAGGAGGAAAGGGAGGGAGAAAGAAAGGGAGTGAAAGATCAATGTGAGAGAGAAACTGATCAGCTGCCTCTGCGTGCCCCCAGCCGGGTACCTGGCCTGCAACCCAGGCGTGTTCCCAGACAGGAAATCGAACTGGGGACCTCTTCGTGTGCAGGACGATGCCCATTCCACTGAGCCACACCAGTCAGGGCTGATTTAACTATTTCTTATTTCATTTTTTAAGATCTCTTTCTTCTGGATTTGTAAAAATCACATATTTAAAGGTGCAACATAATAAAGTTTGCAAATTTCTTACATTCAACTATTAATCTGTACTGCTAGGGAAAAATATGAAATCAACAAACATAACCCCCTCTTACATGTGAAAACATAAAACCGGGGGGGGTGGGGTTGCTAGAGTAAAGGCATCTTCACACTAAGACCAGCCCCTTGAGGAGAATTTCGTCAGCTTTGTGTTGAGAAATAACTATTTCCTTAGAAGGTAGTGGTGTTGCTTGATCATTGAAAGAGAAAAGAAATGGATCTGACCATTTCCCAAAAAGGTAACTGAAAAGTGTTCTTGAAGAAAAAGAATGTTAATAATCAAGTAAGTGTAGTATGGTTACTTAAGCATTTGTCCTGATTATGTCTTAGTATGCTTTTGACAAGTGCTTTTAAAATAGAGCTCTAATCAAAGAGAATTTAAACCACTGGTTTACCATTCTTTTGTAGTAAATGAAAAGGAAGAAAAAAGAAACATTCTTTTTTCTGCCCCCAACAAAATAAAACAGTTTCAAGTTTGGAAAGGTAAATTTGAAACTTGTTGGGCTTGATGCAAAAAAATTAACCTAATAAACATCTGAATCTTTTTTCTTCTTCTTCCTCGGTTGCTTTTAATATGATGTTAGTGAGTGAAGAATCTTTGAACGATACTGTTTTCGGAACTGCAGGGTGCTGGTGTATCAAAACGTAACTGCAGAGCTGTGCTCGTTACTGAGCAGTGATGGTTTTGAACACAGTTTTGTGTTCTGATTTTTTTTAAAGGGAAATGAATGTAAAGCTGTTGCTTTTATTAACTTGTTATTTCTTTGCTTATGTAAACAAGATGAATTCTGCATGCCAAGAAGGCAGGGATACTTATTTTGTTTGCCCAGTCGATCCTGTGTGCACTATAGGTACTCACTGAATATTTCCTAAGTGAATGTGAATGCTTTATTTGGGCCAGGTTGCAATCTACTACATTTGTTTCCCGTTTGCTAAGTCATGGCCCAGAGCTTAAGAACACTTACTGAAGGAATAACGGAAAAGTTTCATCGTGAATTCTTTCAACCTACAGAGTGGGCAAAAGCGGGTTTACATTTGCGAGTACGCGAAGCAGTGTCTTCTTGTGTTGTTATTCATTAATGCACTGCTTTCCACGCCAACAGCTGTGAACCTACTTTTGCCCCTCCTGTACTGCAGTACCACTGTGAGACGAGGCTATTCACAACCAGTAAAAAAAATTAATTTTGCTTTTAAAATCACATATTTTAGAAGTACTTTCCAAGTATAACAAAGAAAAGCTAACCAAAACAAATGTAAATGTAATAGCTAGTCATTTATGTAAAACTTATAGTTTATTGGGCCTTTATTATGGAGTAGTTCAGTGGCATTATTACTAAAATGCTCTGAAGTAGATACTGTCGTGCGCTTAATAACTGGTGGACCAGGAGTGGAAACCCAGACTTCTGACTCAAACCAA
Source organism: Macrotus californicus (assembly GCA_007922815.1). NCBI lineage: Eukaryota > Metazoa > Chordata > Mammalia > Chiroptera > Phyllostomidae > Macrotus > Macrotus californicus. The sequence continues at coordinate 15,222 of VMDR010017152.1, read as the reverse complement.
ATGACCCCTTTCCTCTCAGTGGTTTCCAGGCACGGGGCCCTTGCCTCCGAGGGAATCTCACTGCAGAGATTTCTTGAGGCAACTCCATGGGTCTAGACAGAAGATTTGAAAACCAGCACTCTTACTTGAATGTTTTTGTATCCCAAATAATACCTGTCCTGGAATCGTGCTGAGAATAAACAGCTAATAGATATTTGATTAATTGTGCTAAAGGCATAACATGAATATGCATGGTAATTATGAGAATGTATCAAACTAGTTTTTCCTCTTTCTGCCTTTCTAAATTGGTCCTGCCTATCCCATATACCTCCTTATTACCTTACTTTGAAAGCTGTATTTTTTGATGGAGAGGGAGTAACGGCACTCAAGAGTAGTTGATTAAAGTGAGATACGGAATTGAACAACATAAATCGCAGTAGTAGTTCCTCGATTAAGCACCTTTTATTTTTATGTAATCCCTGAGCTGTGGAGCCAATGCAAGAAGCACCATTTATTTTTATACCTAAGTAAGCCAAGCACATGTTCGTTTCATCTTTGTATATTGAGTTGCACACTACCATGACCTAGCAGGGTTCTGATTTTGAGGACGAGGAATTTGTTTTGATTTAAATGTATAGTTTAAAATCACACCTTCTTTATCATTTATTTTCTTCAATATTTTCAGTGCCAGTGGGGGCCTGGATAATGAGACACATTTCCTCAACAACACGTTGCTGGAGTACGTAGACTTAACCCGACAACTGCTGGAATCAGAAAATGAAAAGGACTCGGACACGCTGAAGGATATACGATGCCATTTCAGTGCCTTAGTGGCGAATATCATTCAGAATGTTCCAGGTACGATTTTTCGTTTCTTACACCATTGTCGAATATTAAGGGACCATCGTATTTTTGTCTGTCCCTGAGGTTCTGTAATCTAAGTTGATAAAACATACTGGGGAAATGTGTCAGCATTACATGGATGGCAAGAATGTTTTACTTTTGGATTAGTGTCAAAATCAGAAAGCAACCAGAATAAATTTTCAGCAACCAAGACAATAACACAAAAATTTGAAGAAGTCAGTAAAATAAGTTCTTTGGACAAACTTGTTCCAGACACCGTGAGCAGAGAGCATAATGCCCTGAATGATCACAGAGGATTGAATGAATGAGATACGTGTGAATAATGGAGAGGGTGTAGAGCATAAATGTAAAGTACGAGGGGACAGTGTTAGTGATTGAGTTCTTTAAAGATGTGTGCCTGTTATTGAGCACATCCTGTATGCCAGGTACTGGTTTCAGCACTAGAAATATAGATACATGCACACTGCATTTGCAAAAGTCGTAAATTCTTTACAAGTGAAAGAAAAAATGTGACTATACCCTTTGGCATACAATGTAAATACAAATGTTTCTTTTTGCTTCTAGAAATAAATTAAAGTTGTTACCTTAAAAAGTATATGCAAACAGAGTTAACTTTTAAAGTAAGAGCACAGCTGTATCTTATAAAAGGGTCCTGTAAGCACTTCTTTAGGTACATTATTTTCAAGTACAAGAACCCTATTTTGAACTTTTGGGGCAAATAATGCTATTTAAAGAAAAAGAGCATTTTTTTCTTCTAAATTTTCTCATCTAAACCTCACTAATGTAAAGATACTATGTAGTCTGTTACTAGACACTTGTATATATTTCCACATTGATTCTTTATGGTATTGTTGCACTTCTTCAACAAGGATTGACACGGAGAACTTGTCCAGTAGGATTTTAAAATGGAAAGGATCCTTGGAGATCTTCTAAATCGGTGGTTTTCAGATTATACTGTCTCTCCTCATCAGCAAGAGGCAGCGGAGTGACTTTGGACTTTAGGCCTGACCCCTTACTTCAAAGAGATCAGCTCCTCTTTTGTTTGCTTTATATGTTGAGATGCCATGCCAGGATCCTTTTATAAAGACAGGCTGCACTGGTGAAAGCATGCAAAGTTTAAAAGAAACGTATCTAGTCCAAAGCCCTCTCTTAACCAGCCAACCCAGATCCGGACGTGCGTTCACGTTCTAATGTCTCGGCCAAGCCCAGGGAGCAGCAGACCCTGCCCGGGCGCCCCCAGACAGCAGCATCCTGCTGTGAAGTCCTGCTTGCCATGTGCGTCCTCTTCACGCAGTGGCTGCAGGGCGACGCAGCCTGAAGCTTCGTCACTCTGACTTGCATCAGTGTAAATGATTTCTGTCTCTATGGAGGTTTTTAAGTTAAAATGAAAACTTGTTTTTAGAATATTGCATATTCAATAACAAACAAATTGAAATGCATGTTGAAGTAAGAAAACATGGCAGTGAGTTTTTTGCCATCTCTCTTTCCTTCACAGTGCACCAGAGGAGGAGTGTTTTCCCTCAGCAGAGCCTGCGCCACAGTCTGTTCATGCTGTTCAGCCACTGGGCGGGCCCTTTCAGCATCATGTTCACTCCCCTGGACAGATACAGCGACAGGAACGTGCAGATCAACAGACACCAGTACTGCGCACTGAAGGTACTTCCTCAGCGGTCTGGTTGCTTTTTTCTTAAGAGTGTAATGGAATGCTTCTGTCTCTCATTGTTTAGTATTGTAAACAAGGCTGGGGATGCCTTTCGAGAACCTGAGAGTATTTTGCTTGCTGTATTCAAACATTTATGCCCTAGATTTATTTAAATACATTAAAGACAATGCAAAAAAGTTTCAGAATCTACCCAAAATTTGAATGCTGTCACCTTGACTTAAAGAACTCAGGATCACCTCAAGGAAATACCTATTTTTTTCCTATTTAAAGTCTTTCCCCTGCTTTTTGTTTTCTTCTCTTCCAGTACTATTCAAACTCCATATCCAATTCACTACCATGATACTTACTGCTCAAAATAAATTACTTAGTTTCAGAAATTACTATTGTGCTTTTCTTCGTAAAGGAAAAAATTAAAGATAGTGTGGCTACATAAGCATGCGTAGAAATACCCTGCCTCTTCTCATTAAACAGCCCACATTTAACCTCTTAAATGTTTTAAACATAATTCTAATATTATCGTTTGAAGGCTATGTCTGCTGTGCTATGTTGTGGCCCTGTTGCAGATAATGTAGGACTTTCATCAGATGGTTATTTGTACAAATGGTTGGATAACATTTTGGATTCTCTGGACAAAAAGGTAATTATTTATAATTCCCTTGAAATTTCATAATTGTCATTGCATTATTTGGAATTATTGTATGGCCCACTGAAAACAAGCCTTTTTAAAAACAAGATAAGTTAGAATAATATGCAGAAGACATGTTATGTAAAATTAAATAGGATGCCATCATCTGAGAAATTTCTAACTCTTGTTACACATTCATGTGATCGTGCTAATTTCCTTCTGTGTTACAGGGTTAGCACAGCAGCGTGTGTGTATCTCACAGCAGGCTTCTCGGTCTATAAATAAAACACTCATGTAGAGCACACTGGGCTCCAAGGAGGAAGCATGTTATTTGCTATGATGAATTGCTTGGTTTGGGCCTCTCTTTAGTCGGTCACTCCTTCCTGCCCTCACAACTCTGTGCCCTTTGCACTTTCATAGTGCACGTGCACAGACGCCAACATTTAGGAGAGTACTTAGATGTTTTTCCGCTGAGGATAACTTTTCTGTTGGGTTATCAAAAACAAAAATAAAGCTTGATAAAAATAACTGGAGAGGTTAATAACTCACTTTTCTGAAAGCACTTGATCACTGGTCCCATTCATCTCTGGCCTTCAGGGCTCTGCTGGAGGAGTTATCCTGCTAAGAGTTGTGTGTACAATGCTGGGGACCACGTTTAATTTACCCAGGCCCCTTTCTACTGGCCGAATAAAATGAGGAGTCGAATAAAAAGAGGCTGAGTTTTATGATTAAATGCAAGAAATATATGTACGATATTGTTTTAGTAAAATGTAGGGGAGTAGACAGTTGGATGATAGACAGGGCTCTCTGTCCTGAGCCATGTTGTGCCCCACTTAGGTCCACCAGCTGGGCTGCGAAGCAGTGACGTTGCTGCTGGAGCTGAACCCGGATCAGAGCAACCTGATGTACTGGGCTGTGGACCGCTGTTACACCGGCTCGAAGAGGGTGGCGGCCGGCTGCTTTAAAGCCATAGCTAACGTATTCCAGAACAGGTACTCCAGATGCCGCTTCTTATCTTTTACTGAGTGTTCATTTTCTGTTTCCTCTGGAATTCCGAAATACTGAGCTCGAAAAACTTGAGCCAAAATAAGGATAACGATCGCCGTGCCCTTGTAGTTGTGCCGTCAGCTTTGCGAAAGCCCAGTTGCCTCGTGGGCTCCGTGGCTGCGTGCCTGCAGTCTTGCCCTTTTGTGCATCACATTTACCGACTTGTGTGAGAGCCTCTAAACATTATTTGCCTAACTTGTGAAATTTGTCCCTAGGGATTATCAGTGTGACACAGTGATGCTTCTAAATCTGATACTGTTTAAAGCGGCTGATTCTTCTCGAAGTATCTATGAAGTTGCTATGCAACTTTTACAGGTTTGTAAACAAATGTTAATTAAAATCTTTATACTCAGGACTGAATGAAGCGTAACAGTCTCTTCCTGCCTTGAAAGCATACTGGTATTCAGCTTTATTTTTAATAGTGAGGCATGGCATCAGTTCCTGAAGATCATTTGAAAGAGAAGGCAAAGATAATATGGGCCACTTGAGTCTATAAGTGATACCAGCTACTCGAAGTATTGCAGAGGGATTATGTATAGCACCCCACACACACCTGTGTGTGCCTGTGTGTGTGCCAGGACTTAGAAAAATTGAGTGGTCAGGGCCGTGAGTGTGTTAACTATTTCCATTCAGATAAGAATGTGAGTCCAATTTGTTTTTGAGAACCAAGTGAAAAATCATTACCTCTTTTATTACCTTGTATAATTTTCCTTTGTTAGGCTGAGAAATATAACCTAGAAAGTTAATTTGCCAAGCATGAATATATCATTATTATACAGTGCTTAACTAATGGGTAATAGGTTGAGGCTCTTTACTCTTTATCAAGGGTTAAGAGTAGAATTCAGGGGTGGGGGGAGTGTTGAGGGTAAATGCAGACAACTTGTACTTGAGCAACAATAAAATGTTTTTTTAAAAAAGAAGATGAATAGGATTCAAGTAGATGCTGATTTTTCCAAAGGGTTTGAGGTGGTACTGATGCTGGTAGAGACCATCTTAGGAATTACCCCTGCTGACTTTATTAAGAAGAAAGTTTGGGGGCTGGGTGAAAAGGGTGAAGGGATTAAGTGCTAGTTGGTAGTTACAAAATAGTCACAGGGATGTAAAGCACAGGGAAGATAGTAAACAATATCGTACAAACTGTGAGTGCTGCCAGGCAGGTACTTGAAATATTGGGGGACCACTTTATAAAGCATGTGATTGTCTAATCGCTATGCTGTACACCTGAAACTAATACAAAATAATGTTGAACGTAAACTGTAATTGAAGAAATAAAATTTAAAAAAAGAAAGTTCAGTGGTGTAGCTCTTTACACAGAATAATGTCAAAAGAATTTTTAGTTTATATTCCATATTTAATATGTGATTAACCAAGATCAGTTTGAAGATTTTTTTTCACTTATACATGTTTTATATAGTCAATATTTTTGAGCTGGAAAGTGGTAAATCTTTTTGAAGTAATTGTATATTAAGTTGCTGAAGTTATTTTTAGACTAGGCTACTAACCCAAAACACTGCCATTGAACACAAGGAATGTAATGCCTTGTAAAGAGTTACAGACCTTTGCCAACATTTATTGGAATTTGAAATTAACATGTGAGATATTTTGCAACATACATAACTATAATTTTTAAACTGGAATCTTTCTCGGGAGATTTCATTGTTTTTAATTGTAGCTGAAATTGAGAGGACCCATAAATCGTGAATTGATGGAATTGCATTCCTGCAGCTCCTGGAACCGAAGATGTTCCGCTACGCTCACAAACTGGAGGTCCAGAGAACAGACGGAGTGCTCAGCCAGCTGTCTCCTCTGCCACATCTGTACTCTGTTTCGTATTATCAGTTGTCTGAGGAATTAGCAAGGGCATATCCTGAGCTAACTCTCGCCATATTCTCAGGTATGATCATCTAACTGGTTGGTAGTTTTTCTTTTTTAGCAATCATTTCTAAAAGTCGGCTTTTTGGAGGTATTAAATATATGGAAACTTAGGTTGACTTGAAACAAAGCATGTATTTTCATAAGAGATTTTTTTCTTTAATAAGAACTCTTAATACTGATCTATCATGATGTTTAGATGTCTTAGTAATGAAGTCTTTACTGCACCTCTTACTTTTTCTCACTTTGCCCTTCCTTCTCCACTCTACCCAGCCAAAAAAAAAATGTGGGAGTGGTCTGCACAGGTAATTTTAAAACATTTCTTGCCCTGGCCGATGTGACTCAGTGGATCGAACACCAAAAGGTCGCTGGTTCAATTCCCAGTCAGGGCACATGCCTGGGTTGCGGGCCGGGTCCCCAGTAGGGGGCACACAAGAGGCAACCACACAATGATGTTTCTCTCCTTCTCTTTCTCCCTCCCTTCCCCTCTCTCTAAAGATAAATAAATAAAATCTTTAAAAAATAAAATAATGGGGCGATTGTGCTTGCTTCAGCAGCACTTACACTAAAATAATGCAGGGATAACGATACGGGTTTCTTTCTGTAAGTAAAACCTGTAATCACAAGGGAAGGCCCTGCACTACTGTAAGCAAAACTATTGCTAGGATCTCACATTTCTTTCTGATCCAGTTTCCTTTATTTGGGACCAACAAATATCCCTGCCAGGGTTTCTGAAACATCAGGGTATGTGTCAGGCGAGATGTCATATCTATTTGGTCTCCAGGACTCAGATTTAGGAAGATTTGGGGGTTCATCTTGTTTAACCTTCTGCCCAGAGAACACACTATTGTAAATGCCCCCATCATGTCTTACCCTTTAACTGAAAAGTTTTAAATTATAAGACAAAAGTCACTCAGTTTGTTTTTCCCCTTTCCACCTGCAGCAAGATCTTGTTCTCGTCTGAGTCATGCCACCGAACATGTACCATAACTGGCATCTGGGGGATGGCAGGGTTCCGCTGTGGATCTTTTCTTACATTAGCGCTCAAGACATAGTGGCCTTAGCTTCCTTGCATTTCTTTCCATAGTGCCTGTTTCAGCAGTGGAAATGGTTTGTTTCCCGTACTTAATTGACCTGAGTGGGGGAAAATGAACCTAAATTCTCCTATCAGTTCTTAAAGCAGTTGACCTGTGTGGGTTGCACTGGTAGATGGCAGCGATCACGCCTCTTCTTTTCCTACCTCCCACAGTCCTGAAAGCCCTTCCAGGAAGGACGTGGATGGTCACTGGCACAGCATGGTGACTACCCTGAACACCAGCGTTGCTGTCTCTCGGCTTCTTCTAGAGGCTCCTGAGCAGAACGCAGAGAAGACCAGCTGGGCTCAGGGGTCATGGAATGGGTTGGGACAGCAGCTGTCCTGCCATGGCCCCAGCTCCCACATACACACTGACTTTCTCCCAGTCAGATCTCCTCATTCAACTGCTTTCAGAGCTCTAGGTCTAACATCTCATGCTGGAGGCAATAACATCGCTTTACTAACAGAAGGGATTCTTATAAAAAGTAGAATTGAACATAGCTGCATGCAAGGCACTGGGGCTGAGCACCTCATTGGCACTGTATTGGATCTGCACAGCAGCTCCACGAGGCAACTACTTTTTCTTGTTTTCTCGTTGTTTCTTTTCTTTCTTTTTCTTTTTTTTAGAGAGAGAGATTGGACAAAAGAGGGAGAGAGAGAAAGAAAGGGAGAGAAACGTTGGTCAGTTGGCCCATAACCCAGGCATGTGCCCTGGGAGTTGAACCCACGATCTTTTGGTCCACACGATGTCGCTCAACCAACTGAGCCCTACTAGCCAGGGCAGGGCAACTACTTTTGTTACCCTGTTTTTGCAGAATAATAGATTAAGGATCACTCGTTGACAGGTTGGCTGTAGGTCAGGCAGCTGTATAGGGTAGAGCTGGGATTCAGACCCAGGTGTTCGTGGTTGCGGAGCCAAGTTCCAAATCACTGAGCTTCCAAATTCACTCCTGCCAGTGAGTAAATAAGTCACATGTAAGTATAGGCAAAGGGGGCCAGGTGAGGAGAAGGAAGATTTTTATTTAAGTGATATTTGGAAATTAAACAGAGTATAAAAACTTACGGGCTTTGGAATCAACCTTGTGTTTGGCTCCTCTGCTGCTTGATCAGTCTGACCTGGGGCAAGTTAACGCTCTGTTCACCTCATGGGTGTGTCATGAGCATTAAATGAGGTGAATGTAAAAGTAACAGGTGTATCATAGCATCTCCCCTAGATAGGACCCAAATAGTGCGATTCTTCTTGGGTCAATTTAAGTACTCCATGTATAAAGGTTGTCTTTCTCTTACAATTACACTTATTTATTGTGTTAAAAAGCCCATATTGTAAAATTTATCACAGTTACTTTAACTGTACAGTTCAGTAGTGTTACGTATGTTTACATTGTTATGAAATCTCCAGAAAATTTTCATCCTGCAGAACTGAAACTCTCCACCCACTAAAGGATAACGCCTTTTCCTTTTCCCCTAGCCACTGGTCACCACCATTCTACTTTCCATATAAGTAGAATCATACATTATTTGGTTTTTTTTTTTTATGACTGGCTTATTTCACTTAGCGTAATGTCCTCAGTGTTCATCCGCGTTGCAGCAAGTGAGAGATTGCCTTCCTTTTCAAGGCTGCCTCGTGCTCCACTGTGTGCATATACCGCGTTATGTGCGTCCTCATCTGTCGATGGGCGTTTGGGTTATTTCCACTTCTTGGCTATTGTGCATAGTGCAGCTGTGAACATGGGTGTGCAAATATCTTTCTGAGACCCTGCCTTCAAATCCAGAAGTGGAATTGCTAGGTCATGTGGGAGCTTTATTTTTACTTTTCTGAGGAGCCCTCATACTCTCTCCTGTATTGGCTGCACCATTTTATATACAGTCCCACCAGTTCTGCAAACGTGTATTTTATCGTAACCATCAAAGGTGTTTTATATGAAAAGTAAGAATGTCATATATGTGAGCTGTAATGTTCTTTATGATGTCATGAAGGTCAAATTTTTTAGGAGGAGAAACAGTACTCATAATTTTTAAATAGAATGAATAAAATCTGGCTTCCTGTTCTTGAAGATTGATATGTTGAAATTAATTACAAATCAAAGGAAAGCAAAATTATATCAGTTGTTCCATCTGTTGGCCATTTTTTAAATTGCAGAGGTAAGCCAGAGAATTCAGACAGCTCGCCCGGCTGGGAGACAAGTGATGCTGCACTACCTGTTGCCGTGGGTGAGCAACATCGAGCTGGTGGACTTGAAGCCTCTGCCTGCGGCAAGGCGGCATGATGAAGATGAAGATGATTCCTTAAAAGACCGAGAACTTATGGTGACTAGCAGGCGCTGGTTACGAGGAGAAGGCTGGGGATCCCCGCAAGCCACTGCGATGGTTTTGAACAATCTGATGTACATGACAGCAAAGGTAAGATGGGTTTGTATTTGCAGTTGGTACACAGAATTACTGAGTTAAGAGGAGTAAACAAGGTTAGAAATAGATGAAGACATTAGATAATCCTGTGATAACCAAACAAATATGCATTATAAATTCCTATCTCTAAAAAAAGAAAACTGCTCATCACATATAAAATATCTTTTTTCCGAGGGGGATTAAAATCATAAGTAATTACAGTCATGTACCATCGAATGACATGAATATATTCTGAAAAACTCACCATTAGGCAGTTTTGTCATTCGTGAACATCATGGAGTGTCCTTACACAAACCTAGGTGGTACAGCCCACTACACACCTAGGCTGGATGGTACAGCCTACTGCTGCTAGGCAACCAGCCTGTACTGCATGTCACTGTGCACATCAACATGTGATAAAGCAAGCAACGAAGAGATACAGTAAATACGAGATGCACGAGGCTGTCGCTGGCATAACACAGCACTGTTTACAGCCAACTTTTTTTTAATAAGTAGAAAGAGTACACACTAAAATGATGATAAAATGTGTAGTAAATACATAAGCCAGCAACATAATTCTTTATTATCATTATCAAGTATTGCATACTGTACATAATTGTACGAGATCTGTCCAGTAAAAGTTCAATCATTGTTAATATAACGAGAACAGTTTGTGCGACATCGATGTAACCTGGTAGCCAAGGAGAGTGGACTGGAATGTGCATGTGTGAACAATGACGACTCCACTGCACTAGTCAGTGAGAGTGGTAGACACTGTTGAGTGAGCACATGTACTGTGTGGCCATCACATGTGGGTAGAGCAATAAATCTGCATCAGATTTTGCATTGAGCTTGAACATTCCTCCATGGAAACTATTTAGATGATTCAGAAGACCACAGCTGTGGGCAACTGGTGATTGGCAGCTTCATCACAACAACACTCATGCATGACGTCTCATGCAGAGTTTTTTTGGTGAAACATCACCCCCACTACAGCCATACTACAGTCCTGATTTGGCACCCTGCAACTTGCGGCTTTTTCCAAAACTAAAATCACCTTTGAAAGGGAAGAGATTTCAGACCATCGATGAGATTCAGGAAAATACAGTGGAACAGCTGTTGGCAATTGAGAGAATTGTGTGAGGTCCCAAGGTGCCTACTTTGAAGGAGACTGAGTCATCATTGTCCTGTGTACAATGTTTCTTGTATCTTTATCTTCTTCATAAAGGTCTATTTTTCATATTACCTGGCTGGATACCTTCTGGACAGACCTCATGTGTGCAATACTTCTATGCCAGTGTCAGCACAGTAGGTGTGTTTACACAAGCGTCTCCACAAACACGTGCGTAGCGCATTGTGCTACAGTGTTGTGATGTTATGGCGGCAACCTGACTAACCAGTAGGGGCTGTGGCCCCAGTATAATCTTGTGGAGCCACCGTGAAGATCGCTGACCGAAACGTCGTTATGTGGCGCCTGACTGTAATTTTACTTATGTTTAGATTTGTTGAAAGAAATGATTATTCCACTAAAGTATGGAAAAGATTAAGGCTGTCTGTGAAAACATTTTCTAATATTTCGTGACGTGCCAAGTATGGTACATAGTAGACAGTCTTCACTGAAACATTTGCTGTGTTTCCTGCACGTAGTACGGTGATGAGCTGGCCTGGTCGGAGATGGAGAACGTGTGGACCACACTTGCAGATGGCTGGCCAAAAAACCTGAAAATAATTTTGCATTTTTTGATCAGCATTTGTGGAGTGAATAGTGAACCAAGCCTCTTGCCTTACGTATGTATTAAAGTTCATTTAGTTTTTTTAATATATACATATATATTCTCTAATGGTGTCTTGTAATATCAGAGTATAGGCATCAGTAGATCAGTGGAGGGAGGGCCAGGAAAAGAAAAGTCAGAAAAGAGCACATGAATTTATTCATTGACTCATTTAATGAATATTATTGGCCAGGTGCTCTTATTACAGGCTAGGTTCTCTTCCGGGTACTGGGCATTATAATCTGATGGGTGATACAGATTTTATTTATTTTTTATTTGTTTGATGAATAAATCAGTAATTTAATAAAGTCCAGCCATGATAACGGCTACAAAGGAACATTGCAGACCACTGACAGTGAATAACCTTGGAAGCACAAATGTCTGGGACGGTTAGAGATGACATTCAAGAGAAAGTGATATTGAAGCAGAGACCAGAAGAATAGAGTTTGCTAGGCAGATGCTGGCATTGGGATATTAGAGCAAGATGGTAAGTCAGAGATCCGTGTTACAGAATTATGCCCAAAACTCCTAGAAGCAAGGGAAAGCTTGGTGAGAGGTGTACAGGGAAGAATAAAATAGTCTTTTCCTTCTAGGGAGGAAAGCAATCCTTAAATATGCTCAAGTTAAGAGAATATGAACCTATCAAGCATGCATGTGAATATACACACACATGCAAACACATGTGTGTGTATATATGTAGGTACAGCTATCAATCACATGGCAGCATTTCCTAAAAGTATGTTCCACAGAAGACCATCTCTGCAGAACTTCTTACAGATCCTACTTTTTTTTAAGAGTCTTTTTTCTTTAATTGATTTGAGAGAGAAACATCCATTTGTTGTACCACTTACTTATGCATTCATTGGTTGATTCTTGTATGTGCCCTGACCAGGGATAGAACCCACAACCCAGGCATATTGGGACGGCGCTCTAACCAACTGAGCTACTTGGCCAGAGCCAGATCCTACTTTAAAAAAACCATTTAATAGCTTTGCTTTACCCAGCATTCCCCTAGTTAACTCAATTACTGGAAGCATTGTTCTGAAGGCCTGTCATTTGAGAAGCACATAGAGCAAGGTAGGTGTGTGGTACAAATGGCATGATCCACGTTACCTCTCTGAACATCAGGTTCCCTGCCCTTAAGTCATGCTGACCCCTTGCTGTCCCGCTCTCATACCGGCCTTCCTACCTTGGGGCCTTTGCACTTTGCTCTCATTTCCTTGATAACCACATTGCTCACTCCTTCACCTACTTCGGGTCATTCCTTAAATGTCCACAGTCATTGAGACCTTTGCTGTTTCATTTTGTCAAAACTCTAAATGCCCTGCCCCCACACAAGATTCTTCAGTTCTCCTTTCCCTGCTTTGTCGATTTTCCTAGCACTGATCATTATCAAACATATACAGCATGGGGCAAAAGTAGGTTTTCCAGGGGGTGTGGGGGTAAGGGGGGGTAAGGGAGGGTAATGGGGAGATGAAGGGTGACGGAAGGAGACTTGACCTGGGGTGGTGAACACACAACACAGTGTCCAGATGGTGTATTGTAAGGTGTAGAACTATACACCTGAAATCTGTGTGATTTTATTAACCAGTGTCACCCCAATAAATTCAAAAAAGAAAGGAGCCATATTTAATGACAATAATAATTTCTTTTCTTCCTTTTTATTGAATCTATTGGGTGACACTGGTTAACAAAATTATATGGGGTTCAGGTGCACAGTTCCACCACACACCATCTGTGCACTGCGTTGTATGTTCACCACCCCAAGTCAAGTGTCCGTCCATCACCATTTATCCCCCTAAATAATTTCTTATTATCATTTTTTAAATCACTTATTGTAGGCCAGGCATGCTACAAGTACTTCATCTACATTATTTCATATAATTCTCAGGATAAACCTGTGAGTTTGATAAGGTTATCGCACTTTTACAGATGAATAAAACAAGGTGGGGACTGGAGAAATTTCCTCAGTCACACAGCCATTTAGCGTTATCACATAACAGAGCTGGAGTTGCAGCCCAGATCTGTTTGTGGGAAAAGGGTGAAAATCTCTTGGAGACAGCAGAGGAGTTGGGGAGAGGGCTGGCCTCCAGGACTTGACAGGATTGGGGTTGGCAGATTCCACTCACGGGTCTTCACGCTCAGACGGAACAAAGGCACAGAGAGGCAGCACTGCATCTGGAAGGTCAGAGGGCACTGAACAGGAGAACAGGGAATTAGCAAACAGAGCATGTTGGGTAGACAAGGAGCTGTGCGTAGGGAAGGCAGTTACCTGTGGGTAAGCATTTTAAGACTTGGTATGATAGAATGAAGCTTGTTTTAAGGTTTCTCCAGAGGTTATATAAAGAAGAGCTTCTCACATGTGTGTGCATACAAATCATCTGGGGATCTTGTTCTGGTTCCGATTCTGGAGGGGGGGTAGGGCCTGAGATTTAGTATTTCTAGCAAGTTCCCAGATGATGGCTGTGCTACTCGGACCACATTTTGAGTAGTAAGGATAAAAGTATGGGGAAACACACATATACTGCATACAAGTGAGATTTTTTCACTTATACTATGTACCTGGCATTTTTACAGTGCTTTTATATATCTTATTTAACCCTAACAGCTATGTGAAGTCGGTGCTCTTGTCCCCATTTTGCAGAAGGGAAAACTGAGAGTATCTTTTCAACTTACATAGCTAGTAAGTGTTAGATCTACATTCCAATCCAGGCTGTGTAATTTGAGTTCAGTTTAGTTCTGGATCCTTCCTTAATCGCTGCTCTGCACTGCTGGGTTGAATACAGAGAATAAGAAGGCAGAATAAAAGGTAAATCCTGGGTTTGAAGGCTGCTTGACTAAAAATAAGAGGAAAACTTGGGATGATATTGATTAAAAATTTTCACATTTAAAAATAAACATTTTTATAGGAAAGCAATTATCTTTTGCTTTTCTTTTTTTTAAAAAAAGCGAAAATGTGAAGGAAGTAGGTAATGTTGTGGAAACCATTAATATATCCAGATCATTCTAATCTGATATAATATAATGTTGGGAGTGAGAGGGCAGATAGTATTTATACAGCTGATTAATTGATGTCTTACTGCTGAATGTTGTATTCCAATTTAAAATGGAACTTGCCGTGATAAAGTTTGTCTCGACAGATTTACGAAATAAAACTGTTGGTTTTTCTTTTTTGAATCTCTCTGTGACAGGTGAAGAAAGTTATTGTGTATTTAGGTCGAGACAAAACAATGCAGCTGCTAGAAGAACTGGTGAGCGAACTGCAGCTGACCGACCCTGTCAGTTCGGGGGTCACTCACATGGATAACCCCCCCTACTACCGCATCACTTCCAGCTATAAAATCCCTTCTGTCACCTCAGGTGAGAAGTTAGTTACAACTGATGAACTTGTCTCAAAAGAGAAGCTTTCCCTGGCTGTTCCTTCCAGCAGGTGTTTGCTTTAAGCACCACCAAAGTGAAAGCGAACACGAGTCATGCATTGTCAGGTATCCTGTGAACTTGATAATATTTTGTGAATCCTCATGTGAGGAAAGAAACTTGACAGTGTAAGGATTCTTAGTATTATAAAGGGAAACACATTTCCATGCTTATTCAGAAGCAGAATATAGATTTATATATCCTTATATTCATTTTAATGAGTAAAATTAAGGTTAAATACAAAAAATGCTTACATTTTGAAATTTTACTCTGTAATTCTGTGTTTAATTTTTTTAGCAAATACTATATGTAGTATACAATTTTTATGAGTATATGTACAGGGTCCAGCAGAAGTAAGGCCTGCTTGACTATGGTTGGTAGGGTAATAATATGGGTGTAATAATTTATAGTTTTAATTTGAACATTTCACCTAAAATGTCATATGGTGTGCTTGAGTGTGATTTGTTATGTTACAGAATTATATGCTTGTGATTTTGTAATAAAAGATTTAGTAATAAAAAAG
>VMDR010017151.1:0-20409 GCA_007922815.1 Macrotus californicus | reverse complement strand
TAATTTTTTAGTTACAGGCAGACTGAAAAGTTGCTTTAGCATGACTGTGCTATTTTCCAAACTTGCCTAAAAAATATATTCAATCATTTCTTTTCAAGGCAGAAATAGAGAATCAGTTCTTCCCCAGGTGATACTCACTTTCTATTCTGTCTAATTAATCTTCCAAAGCTTTCTGGAAAGTTTAAATTAAGGGGCTACGGTACACTGATGTCTTCCACCTAGTTTTTAGTGTAACGGTCTTTCATTTGCTTTGTTAAATGTATTCCAAGGTACTTTATTGTTTTTGATGCTACTGTGAATGTGATAGTTTTCTTTATTTCTTTCTGTTTTATTGTTAGCGCATAGAAATACAATCGATTTCTGTATGTTGAATTTTTATTCTGCAACTCTTAAATTAATTTATTGTTTCCAACAGTTTTTTTTCAAAATTCCTATCTTTTAGCTCACTTATTCTGCCTTCCATTCCCTCTATTTGACTGTGGATGCTCTTTACTCAATATTTTATTTCACTCAACGAGTTCTCCAGCTCCAGAATTTCTGTGTGGTTCCTTTCTTATGCTTTCTATCTCTTTGGGGAATATCTCATTTTGACACTGTATTTTTTTTAATGATTTTGTTGAATTATCTTTCTGAGTTTTCTTGCATCATGCAGAAGATAACTTACAGCATTACCTGCTTACATTAGAAAAGAGAAAAAAACCTTAACTCATTAATTTCACCTCTGCCTTAAAAAACTTGGGAATGCTGGATGGTATTCAGCAGAAGAAATGAGGTGGAGCCTGTGCTGATTTCTGAAGCTTCCTCCTGTGCGGCCTTCCCCTTTCTGGCATCCTGCCCTGCAAACTCCAGCCCTTTGGGCTTTCCAAACTTTCATGTCTATCTGTTCTACCCAAGGAGACCATGAAGCTCTCCCTGCGTTATCCTTTTCTTGTCTGCTGGCATGGAAACTCTTGCTGGGGAAATCACAGGGATCACCTTGCTTGTTTCCCCTCTCTTAGAGATTTTTGCACTGCTAGTATCCCATGTATTAAACCACTTTTTATTATATTTTACCTGCTTTTAAAAAGGAGTTTTATGTTGGAGGGTAAATATGGTCCTGGTCTCTCCATCTTTGCTAAAATGAAAATCTCCTTAATGTTTTTTAATAAAGAAAAAGTTCTTCAAATTTGATAAGAATTATTTTAAAATTTTGATTCCTATAGAAATCTATTTAATATGACTGTATAGAAAAATTGGGGTATTTGCATTTTTATGCACTTTCCTGAATATTCTACTGTAGGTTGTCAAAGGATTACAATTTAAAAACCACCTGGGTAAGGAATTTGACAAGAAGTTGGACAGAAATGTCATAATCTTCTTGTGAAAACTTTTATATAAATAATGAGAAGCCATTTTAGACTTTCATAGTATCCCAGAGAAATTTTATAAGGCTATTCTGTCAGCTTTCCAAATTAAGGCCAATATGTACCCAAATGTGTAACACCCTTAACTATGGATGGCAAGAAACCCATGAAGAAAGGAAAGTGCAGGTGACACTAGTCATTTAAGTTAAGAACTTTGCTGATGACATTTTTTGTTGTTGTTGCATGGGTTACCCGGTTGAGATAGGATGCCATTTTTGTGGGGTTCCACTAAAATAAATGCCAGGACAATACAGGTGACTGTGATTAAAGTCTTCTTTTGATGGACTCTTAAGTATTTAATTGTACTCATCTATTGCCAGTGCTTATAAGAGGGAAAATAATTAAAACTTTCTTTCTGAGGAAGACATCAAAAACAATATATTTTTAGTGTTAATTAATAACCAATTATAAGAATTATTAACATAAGCCAAACAGTGATAACATAATTAAAGTACACAGATCCTCCCTTGTTCCAGAGCCCGTGCCGCTGAACGGGAGACCCCTGCAAACAGACACGCCGCCAGCACGGGGACAGGAAGCCGTGCACACAGGTGTGATCCAAGGGAGCATCTCCGGATGGCTGAACGTTTTCCTTTTCTCCATCAGTGTATTTGTTTCACAGTAACTTTTAAGAGAGTGGGCGGCTTCTGACAAACCTTGAAACATTTCAAAATTTACCCATATTCTGAAGTTTGATTCCTGATTCACAGGCCATCACCGTTTTGTAAGAGATGTCAACACCGTCCCATAGTTACCAGGCGGTCAGAGAGACACAGACTCTGTGCGACAGCAAGCCTGTGATCTGTGGCCTCGGCAGTGTTTCAAGCAGCCCTGCAGTTTGTCTTCTGCCCGAGGAGGAAGCGTGGTCTCTTGTCCGGCTTATCGGGTTTTATCTGCTACTAGTCAGTTTGTTCTTCCCTTGGCAACTTTCAACATCCCAGAGTTATCCGATTTTATGAGTGAGTCTATGACTCGTTCTGTTTTCTTGATTTAAGATCGCAAATAACGTAATTTGCCAAATGCTGTCATTTATAGTTTTGAAGATATTTTTTATTAAATTTCATGTATGAGTAGAATGACTAGATTATAAAACAGATTATCGTAAGAAAATAGGCTCATTCCACAAATCTTACCTACTAGCCGTAGGTAAATATCATTAGTAATGAACATCAGAAAACAATTTGTTATTTCTCAGAAGCCTTCTGTGATCAGATCAACCTTGACATGGTAGAAGTGCAGAATTCAAAAGGACCTCAGAGAAGTTCCTGCAAAATCACACACCTGATTGTTAGATTCCTCGCACCGCATCCCTGACAAACCCAGCTGGGATTCGCAGTTCTTCTGTGGCTTGTAAGTGCCTGCTTTTGAAGCCATCTATTCTACCTTTAGGTAGTTTTGAACTAACATTGATTCCCAATCAATTTGTCCAAAGCTTCCTTACGTTGATTTCACTTCATTGGGATCACAAAGAATGAGGCTCATGTCTTCTCCACATGAAAGTCCTCCTCATATTTTTAGAAAGTAGTAGTTCCCCCAAGAATTCTCCTTGTAAGAGGAAACATTTCCAATCCTTCCACTGTTCCCACTTAGAGTGGTTTTTCCATCCTGGCTGCCCTCTTTAGAAGGAGCTGAAATCTTTTGAAAAGAGAGACTTCTATTACATAAGACCCACAGATAATGGTCAAACATCTGTTGAGTGAGTGAATGAATCAATGAAAGCTGTTGCCACAGAAAGCTGACATATAAAATAAGGCAAATAACTTGGTCTCTATATTGAATCTTACTGCTAATTTTAGAAAAAGCAATTACTGCCTTTCAATTTTTTTCACTTGATGTCTGGGCAGATTTGGGGAAGGTACGAGCAAATATTCATTTTACTTAACATGTATGTTATAAGGTTATAATTTCTAAATGCCCTCCAAATTCAAATCTGGCTTTTTTGACTTAACACCTGTTTGGATATTCACAAGCCAAAAACTGATGGATACTTTCAAAATGAATAAAAGTTTATAGCCACATTTGAAACTTAATCCTTCTTCCAAAGTTAAGTATACAAATAAGGCCTTTTACTGTGGCATTAATGTGCTCCTCCAACAAACAAATAGTGCTTTGTAATTCAGGAATTATTAGATATTTTCCATTTCAAATCACTTCCACACTGCTGTCTGAATACCAAGGAAGGGAACAGCTACTTCCTTAGAGCCGAGCTGTTCAATATAACGTTTCGCGATGACGGAAATGTTTGCTACCTGCCCATCTAACGTGGCAGCCACATGCTGCATGCAGCTGTTCAGCGCTTGAAATGTAGTTATTGCGACAGAGCAATGGCATTGTTTGTTTTATGTAACTTTAATTAATTTAAGTTTAGATAGCCACATGTGGTTAGTGTTTACCAAACTACCTAGAGCAGCTCTCATTGATGATTCCTCAGATATCCTTGCCTCTTAGGTACTGTTTCAACACTTATGAACTGTGCTGGGATTTTTCCCTCCCCAGTTAAATGCATTTCCCCCCAAGTTATTGTCATTGTGCAAATAAACTTTTTTTGTTGCAACATAGGTATTACAAGCCATGGTATCTAAATAATTTTTTTAAACTAATGGTTTTTGCTTATTTCCCATGCATTTAATTTTTCTATTGTGTTTTGTAATGTTTCTTTCAATACTTATTCAGGGTCTGAGAGCCTGGATATGACTGTAAGTTCGCAAGTAGAAAAGTGGGTATTTTTAAGGGGTGGAGGATTAGAAAAGAAAGAGAAGGAATTACTTATTTTTCAAAGTTAAAAGGTCACATAAGTAATAGAGATTGTTTTGAATTTTAAAACCATTGTCTTAACAACAACCAATTGGGAGAGCACAGATATCAAGTCCTGGGATATAAGCGATATTTGTCATTGATTAAAGGTCAAATTGTACTGCTTTGTAAATAAACAGTTAGCACATAAAATGCTGAACAGAAAAGAGGAATGGGAATTTGTTAGCTGTTTTTTGAGTGACCCAGACAATTGCAAAGACTTCCTCAGAGCGTTTACATTACAATTATTTTTAAAACCTCGGGAAACTCAGCCCTGGAGACGTTGCCAGGAGTGTGTCTATTGGCAGTTCTGGGCATTTTCAAAGGCTCGTTGCTCTTCCTGGTGGAACTGTGCATTGGTTTCTTGATGGCCAGCTTAACTGGAGAGAGCAGTTCGCGACGGCCAGAGACCAGAGACCGAGCAGTGTGACCAAAAGCTAACGTTCAGCTCCTTAAAGACCTCATTGCCACGAAACCACTTCCCATTCCTAGCTCTGCATCTTTGTTTACTGATATTTCATCTTAAATCATCTTATTGTTCAAAGTCAACTTCGAGTGTCACCGTCTGTATCAAGTCTTCTCTAAGGGAAAGAATTAAAGCCAGCTCTTTCTGGTCATTTCTACAGTACTTCAGTTATGCTAGTCATATGCCCGGCATCTTCTCTAGTAGTCTGGTAGGCTATTGAGGCAGGACTCACGTTAGAACTTGTTAATGATGTGACACTACCCTCATCTTTGAAATAAGACTGATAAACCACCAACTGCACATACTGTTTTGAAAACTGTTGCTGCATACCAAATCACCCCAAAACTCAGCAGTTTAAAACAATGACTTTGTTGTGCTACTGATTTCTGGGTTTAGAATTCAGACAGGGTTTATCCGGGTAGCTCCCACGTAGGGTCCCTCATGCAGATGTAATCAGAGGTTGGCGGGAGCTCCTATCATTTTTCAGCTCAACTGGGGCTGATGTCTAGGTTGGCTCAAGACACCAACATGTAGCCTCTCTAGTGGAGCAATCAATGCAGGAGTAATCGGTTTCTTATGTGAAAGTTTAGGGCCCCACGTGCAAGATTCAAGCAAAGTGGAAGCTGCATTGCCTGGTATGACTTGGCCCTAAAAGTTCACTGTGTCACTTCTGATATGCTCTATTCTTCGAAGGGGTATGGATTAGACTTTACCTCTTCGAAAAATACAGCCTGCAACATATAGCAATACATGTTAAGATACACTTTGAACTCCCAAGAGTTATGGTCATATTTATCCATATTTTATCTTTTCTTTTATCATGCAGCCTTCTGAATGTGACCTATTCATTTCTGTGTCAGGCATTATACTTAACCAATGAGTTATGCTCAGAGTCTGTACCTTCAGATACTAATATGGAAGGATCAGGCAGTAATCCTAGGAATTTAAGCTTGTCTGTTTTACTACTCCACTCTTCTTTCCTTCCTCTGATCTTTTCAGTACTCTTGCCTGTTTTGTTAACCTTTTATTGAGATGGTTCTATATGCTTGCTGTGTTTTTCCTCTTCGGTACTCTCAGAGTACCCCCTCTTCTCATCTCACCACCCCTGACAGAAAAGACTTTGAGACCTGCAATATTGACAGGAGAATTTCAAGTTTCAGAAACTCCTGACAGTTATTCATAATATCTAGTGATAAGGAAGCAAGGGACTTTTGATGAACAGAAGCATTTCAGCCTGTATCATAGCAGGTTAATTTTAACCCTTCTATATCCTCACTGGTCCTTATAAAACGTGTGGAATCATTATCTTAGCTCAAACCTCCCTAGGTCAGATTTTGTTTTTGTGTTTAATTAAAAGAATGAGAAAGTGAGAGAGCGAGAGGGTGCCTCTTTTTACTGGGGTGGGAGTGAATCCCAGTCAAGGTAACCCAGGAGAGTGCCTGGTACAGTAGACCCTGAGAAACGTTTATTATGTAAATAGTTAAATATAATCAATGTTGACCTGGTGCTGACTGTGTATCCCAGAGACACTCGGTAGTGGCTGCAAAGAAGCCTGAAGAGCCAGTCATGAGGTTGGGAAGACAACACTCAATCACAGAAGTAGACAAGAACCAAATAATTCTGTTTTTTTGTTTTTTCTTTTTGTACAGTCCAAAGTTAGGGGTATAGCCACGGATTATGGTCTTGGGAAAAGTAGACAGAACTATCATTCTTAGGACACTTTTTGTGTGCTAATTGGTCACTCCCCTAGGCTACTGAGTCCTCATGACAGTACTGCAGTGAAGAAGCAGACGGAGGAACTGAGGGAGCAGAGAGGGGCATGAAGCCCCGTATGTCAAGCACTTTGGAAAGGGAACCAGAACAGACTAAGGTGGCCAACATCAATGTCAACTTTCTTTCCCTGGCTGTGGCCTGTGTCCTCTGGGGAGAGCAAGATTCCTTTACCTCTTCTTAGATATCCTTCTCAACTTTCTCTTAGATATTATGACATGACTGAGGATAATTAATGTGTAATTCTGTGATGTTGATTGTACCATTTCTAAGAGAGGTAGCAATCTGAACAGGGTTCAATTTTTTCCAACAGCCACTGGAGGGCTCCCCACCGTAAGCTTTATAGACAATCATCAGGCATTACTTTATTTGGTTCTCTCTTAAATTTGATTAATTCCAGGACTTTGGGAATTGGTGAGTGACTATGTCACTCTTAAAAATGAGGGATGAATAATATTTGGCCTGAAC
The DNA here is from genome assembly GCA_007922815.1 of Macrotus californicus. Classification (NCBI taxonomy): domain Eukaryota; kingdom Metazoa; phylum Chordata; class Mammalia; order Chiroptera; family Phyllostomidae; genus Macrotus; species Macrotus californicus. The sequence goes on along the minus strand of VMDR010017151.1, from coordinate 13,509 downwards.
CAGATTGAGTCAATTTTGGGAAGAGGTCAGACAAGGATCTTGCCACACAGTTCTTCACGAAACCCTGAGGCCAGGCTGCCCACACTTTGCTCCTCAAGTCCCAAGCCCACACATAATTCAATCACTACACCTACACGTCTGGCCCACAGCACTGTGCCTACATTATGCCTCCTTCATTGACCACCAGCCTCTCACTGTGCTCTACCTTGGACTGTGCCCTAGGGGCTGAGGCCTCAGCCAGGGCAAGGACCTAATTTGTTCATTGCCAGAGCCTTGGAATATTTTTCAAAGTGGCCCTCCAGAATCTGCCTTTGTGCTGCCTTAAAGCAAGAGAAGGCCCGTAGAGGGGTTCAAGGAGGTTCCAGTTTGCTCTCAGACAAAATACACTCTACTCTCTACAGCTTTTCCCTGCTGATCAATGTCACCCAGCCTGGTGCATTTAAAATTTTAAATACAGAGAGCAAAGGAAATGTTGAACACAGTGTAGTATATTGTGATGACAGAAGTTATATTGCGGCAAGTGAGATCTGGGGGCAAAGACTCAGAGCTCGCCAAAGTGCACCGGAAAGGACAGTGAACTGTGGCGTTCAGCTGCTCGAGGAGAGTTGAACATTTCAAAATGGCTTCAGAGGATGCATCTTGCTAGAAAGTTGTTTGGAAGCTAAAGTGGAATGTTAAATAGGGTCTGCTCAATGAAAGACTCTGCCAAAATGTACACAAGAATTATTTCATGGGTTGTATTGCTCCTCCTCTGGAATGATTTTCAACAGGGTGCTTTTCCCCATCAGAAGACATCAGAGGAGGGGCATGTCCTTTGTGACAAAATCAGGGAGACACAAGAACTAGTTAAGTGCTTTCCTATTGGGTCAAATCAACAGCAGACAAGACTTGAGAACAATGGAATGCTGAGTATCAGATTCATTGCTGACTTTTCAAGACCAGGGCTCTAATGCAAAGCATATCTCCAAGGCGCCCAACCAGATGCAAACCATCTATTCCTTTAGAGGTAACTAATCTACTTTACCATATGGGTTGAAATAATTGTTTTCATTTTGGAGATGGAAGGACAAAGGCAGAGGTCAGGCAAGCAAATGACTCGGGTCTGCCAGGTTGAGGATCTGGTGATGAAAGCGGCTGGCTTAATTCCTGATTTTTGCACAGGCGTACTTAATGTGAAGTAACTAGGTCCCAGCACCATTGTACTTTTTATCTTTACCCGCTCTAGCCATGGCTTGAGGCCTTTTGGCAAGAGACCTGTATAAGCACAATCACACAGACCTTTCTCGGAGCCCCTCCTCCACGAGGTTTAATGTTCTAAATCACCGAGGGCGGAAACAAGACCACGAAGCAAAACCTGAGACCAGGGCAGACACTTTTCCTGGCTCAGGTTTGACTAGTCCAGTCAGAAGTAAATACCCACCAACCTGTCTGCCTGACGGCAGTTTTCCACCCCAGTGGGAGAGAAGTCAGCAGCAGTGTCTGCCTGTGGGGTTTGGGTCTAATGGCATCAAATTGCCCACACCAATCTCTGCAGCTTTTATCTCAGAAAATTCCACCCTCAGAAGGCCCTGGTCTGTGTGCAGTTCCACCCATGGCCTGGATTCGGGGCTGCTGCTTGGGAGGTATGCAGAGGAAGTCCTGCCCTGGCCAGGTCCCTTCTGCTGCCTGGGCCACCATCATGGCTCAGAACTGTAGGTGGAAAGGCCTTGGAGACATGGACTGCTAAGTCCTGAGATCACCACCTCCGCACTATTCAGTATTAATTATTTAATTGACTAACAGAGGAAATAGATACGTAATACCCAAAGAGCTTTAGCGTTATCCTAGGTTCAACTTAAGCTAATCATCAGCCTTTCTGGAAAATGCCTATGTGGGTTTTTCTCATTAAGGGCAGCCAGCAAGTCTGAACCAAACCTTCCTGTGCTGTCTGACACAACTATGGTTGGACTCACATCCTGCAGTATTGCGTGACGAGGAGGGCTCTGGTGGTGCTCTGGGCCAAGTGAGATCAGCTCAATGGTGGACACGTGCCTTTATGAAAGAAAATTGAAGTTCCTTGGATGAAAATGAATGTGAGGGGATTGGGTACTCCATCTCGAACTTGAAAGAAATTGAGCACGGAAAACTTCTCAACCCTCAGGGGCACAGAGTAGGGGAAACATTTTTAAACAGAAATATAAGGGAAAGTAATAAGAGGAACTATCGCTATACAAAGCCTAGACACATTTAGACAAGTCAGAGAGTAATTTTCCTTGGTTCTCGGCACTGCTCTGTCACAGCACAGCTGGACGTTTGCTGCAGACAGAGGCTGCTGGAATGACATAGAAGGCTGGAGGAGCCCCGAAGAGCCTCCCAGAACACACTTTACAACGGGCTTAGTTATAGAGGCCACGATCATTTGAAGCAGTCATTCTTTTGGAATCAAATGCAAAATAAATGTTACAGATGAGCCCAAGATCTCAAGTGTAGGGCAGTTCCATTGCCGATGAGATTAAAATAAAGAACCAGGTAGGATAAGGGAGTTTGTGAGTTACATGGTGTCCTTTGCATTTCCATTAGAGGGCATTCTTGCTTCATGAATTCTTGGATTTTCTTGTCATCAGAGAGCCTTTTCTTCCAAGGCAAGTCTGCATGATAGGTGGTCCAAACTGGCGAAGGGTATGCCAAGCAAGGTAAGAGAAGTTGAGAGGAAACAATATGGCATTTCTTTTTTCCTGCTTTCAAATCAGCAGTGCATACCCAAGGTTAACAGAAAAGAGGTTTGGGCCAAAACTGTTTTCCTGGGAATTTTTTCATTTCACAGACCTTGTACACAGTACATCCATGGACTGCCAGGGCCTTCCCTGGGGGAGGCTGAAAGGGGAGACAGTTGATTTTTCAGAGAGATTGTGCAAATGCAGCCAAGCAAACAGGAAGGTGCCTTGAGTCCTAGACGGGGGCCTTTCCTCTCCATGTGCAGTCACTGGGGCCCTGTGTGTAGGGAATGAGGCCAAGCCTGAGCAAACTGAGCACCTCCTTTAGCATTCCGCATCACCCATGCTGCCTCCCCGGCCAGCTGCTTCCCGCGTCCTGATCTGGTCACGGCATGTGTGTTGTTGGCGTGCACGTACGCATGGCGGGTGTGTGTGTAATACATGCACACATCCCTGAATGAGTTCTCAGAGCATGCACGTGGTGGGACCAGAGTAGTTGTGCAAGTGTTCGAGTTTTGGAGTAGGAGACATGGGGAACAGCGCTGACAAAGAGGTTGATGCTTGCCCCACTATGCTCTGAATGGGGAAGCCACTCGGGAAGTTGTGGTTTCTGGATGACAAACCACCCTGCGGACATATATTCCTGAGTGTGCAATGGGTGGGGATGAGACAAAGCAAAGATGTTGTTCCCTGTCCTACAAGAGACAGGCAGGTCTTTATCCTAAAGCTAAAGGCCGTTACTTCGCTACCTGGGGAATGTCCGCCTCAAAAGCTGTGTGTTAGATCAGGCTGCTGTAACAAAGTCCTGGGTGGCTTCTGAACAGCATAGATTTCTTTCTCACAGTTCTGAAGCCTGGAAGTCCAAGATCAGAGTGACAGCGCTGTCAGGTGTAAGAGCCTTCTTCCTGGTGGTAGACAGCTGACTTTTCGGTGTCCTCACATGGCAGGAAGAGATTGAGGCAGCTCGCTGGGGTCCCTTTTATAAGGGTACTAATTCCATTCCTGAAGGCTCCTTCATAACCAAATTGTCTCTTAACGGTTCCATCTCCTCTCATTGCATTGGGATTAGGGTTTCAACATTTGGATTTTAGGGGGACATACTCATTCAGTTCTTTAGACGGTGGGAGTGCTCAGTAGTGTGAATGCATGGGAACTTTGGAGCCCTCCCTGGCTGTGCCCAGGGGCTCACCTAAGGTCTCTGTGCACTTCCCACGGGTTCTGCACACAGAGGGTGAAGCTGGACAGCGGGCGGCATGGGGTTGGGAAGCCAGTCTGTGAGAAGAGGGGTGCCAACACGAGCTGTGAAGCTCTTCCCTCACTTTGGGCCTAAGAGGACAGTAGCTGAAGATCACCCCAAACTTGAACAGGAAAACAGTTGTGTTCTCTCATGATGAAAAGTGTTTAATGTGGAGTGTTCGTAGAAAATCATGTCAAGGCAGTAAGAGTAAGATTAGCTTTTATGAGAATGTTAAAGTACAATGCTGGCGGAGGGCTAATGAATCTTGGGATAACTCAGATGACTAAACCCGTCTCTAAAGTGCTTAAGTTAGAGACCCTGAGCAAGAAAATAAAATCTTCAGCAGGAGGACGACAGAGCAGGGCCTGAGAGCAGTGCCCTTGGCAAGACCAGTGCAAAGCAACAGCAATCACGGTGCTGGGAGGGGAAGGCCTGCTCCTTCCTGCAGCCCTAAACCCCCGGGTTTCACAGCTGAAGCCCCTGGCCCTGGTTCACATTTTGGGCTCTGCAGCAACATAGCACCTTTGGCCCAAACCTCCCACTTTCTATTTTTAAAAAGCAAGGATTTAAAAGTAAAGGGGAGCCTATAATTTACCCAGAACTTGAAACAATCAAATCCACCCCAAGGCGTGGATGCAGCTCAGATACTTCCGCACAGGTTTGGATGGTCCTGCGACAGCACGTAAGGTTTTCTTTTATGTGCAGTGCGGATCACCTTATTCCCTTGCCGAGCGCATTTTATGTCTCACAAAGTGTAGCATAGAAGCGGGCGTGCTCCTGGATAGAATGTGGAACCTAACGCTAGGTTCTGTTTATAGGCCTTCGGCTTGCAAAACATGGCATGCTGTGCCAACTTTAGAACCCCCTGGAAACCTGTGGATTTGGAACTCCAAATAGAATTCCATTTTTTTTTTGAGGTTCGAGTTCTTTTAACTTTTGGCACAGATGTGACTTCCTGTTTCTAAGAAAAAAAAAAGCTTTAAAAAGTTCCATTAAAAGAACTCCTAAAGAGCCCTGGACATCCAGTGGTTTTTCACAAAACAATATTTTGATGAGTTAAGTGTAAATGTATCAGAAACATATGGATTAAATTTCCCTTGAAACACGCAGGGGTTTGAAAAAGGAGGGAAAAAGCAGGCCAAATACACTTTAGGGTTTTGCTGAACCCAAAACATTCGAAAAGTACTTTGAGGTGTTCGAGTAAGTCCAACCCTACAGGGCTGGCCCACCCGGGATGGCAACGGCAAACTCGCAGCCAGGCAGACACCCATTTCCCAAACTGTGGTGGTGTTTGTATAGGCAAAGAGACACGAAGTTCATGGTGCAGTGCAACTTGGAACCAAAGCAGGGGTTGTCCAAACCCCAAACAGGGCACATGCCTAACCTCCTTGCCCAAGTATTTCAACTCTGAGCAATGCATAAGAAAAGCAGTTGGCTATGCTTCTTGGGGACCTGATAACACAAATTTCTTGTATATGATATTGCAATAACATGGATTCAACTGAATCCATAAATGAGAACCAACTTAAGCCTCTACACTACACTTTAATTGGACCAATTACTAAGCATGGAGATGTTCCCCCAACCATATGTTCCTCTTTCTTCTCCTTCAATCCAGCATCTGCTTTTGTCTCTTCTCATCTCGGCTGAGATCAGAAGCAAGAAGTCCCCAAATCACCTTCCAGGAATCATGACGTCACAAGATTTCCAGCTCCATTCATTGAAGGCAAAAATTTAAATATGGTTCACAGGAGTACCAGCACTATGACTTGGAGGGGGTAGGGACCAAAAGCCTTTCCTGGGAATCATCCACTTGCTGAGGTTGACTCAGGGGCATGTGGATCATGCTGCATAAAGCAATTGCCTTGGAAAGGGAACAAGGGACCCAAAGCAGCGTGGCCGCCGAAAAATTCAGTTTTTCCAGTAAACTAAGAATCCCCAAAGAGAGTAAAGACATTTCCCTTCTTTTACCATCCTGTTTGCTTTTTTAAAGGATGATGTAGGTCTTTTCCCTTTGCTTCTCAAAGATCCCTGTTTTTAGCTGTATACTATACTCCCAGTTATCAAAGACCTGGCCACTCTTTGTGGATAAGTAGGGAAATAAAAGTATGAGAACTGAAGTTTCCCACTTCTGTAGTGCAAATTGCCCTAGTTCAGGTCCCCTTATTTATTTCTTTTTAAGCCTTGTAGGGGATTTCCAGCAATGGGACTATTTATTGGTTGGTAAGCTTGAGTGATAGAAAAGTTGGAAACCAGAGGTTCTCAGCCCTGATGAGGTCAGAACAGATTAGAACTAGACTTAAAGAAACACATGTTAGTTGAAAGAGCATTTAGCTAGGCCTCAAAAGAAGTAGGAGGAGGTTGGCCTTTTTTTTCCCCATAATTAAGTCTGTTGTACTATTCCTTTCTCAGTTTTCCCATATTCCAAAAAGAATGTGTGTGTGTATCTGCATCTGAATAATTGCTGGGAGGATGATGTAAAATGCTTCAAACTTCTTGAGGGCAAAGCTGTTGGATTAAAGAAATAATAATAAACTGCTTTATACAAAGTCTAGAATCATAGTAAAATCAAGTGTAGTACTGAATGTGTTAGGAAAATTGCTTCATCTGTACTTCCTGTAATTAATAATAGTAATTATTGCTATATGCCAGGTATTTCAGGTGTTTTATGTATATCAACTCATTCAATCTTCACAGCAACATTAATAAGTAGGTGCTTTTATTATTGTTATGGGGAAACCAAGGCACAGATCAGCAATTTGCCACCACAACGTAGGCAGAGCCAAACTTTGAACCATGACAGTCAACAACTTCGGAGTCCCTATTCTTAATGGGGACTCTTTCATCTTCAGGCCAGATGATCCCAATCCTACTTCTGAGTTCTCTGATCTCCAAATATCCTCATGAATTGTCCCCCACCCCATGTACTTCACAAGCAAATAATTATGTTAAAATAAAGCAACACACACACACACACACACACACACACACACACACACACACACACATCATTTCCCTGTAATTTGCCATCTCCACACTCACTGCCAATGAAGCTGTCTTCAGACAAACATGCTTTGTCTTCATGGGGCAAAACTACTCTGTAGGCCGAAACAAAAACCTATTTAAAAAACGTTCATAAGGGGAACACGGTCTGTTTCTTTTCATGAAATCTCTAATATCTCTGGAAAAGCAAGGAAAGTATATAGACGCTTAGTGGAGTTGGTGTGGAAATCAGTCCCAAGGACAGTTGCAACGTGAGCTGGGACTCTTAGAGAAGAAGGAAAGGGGGTGGAATGTCTGCCTTCCTCAGGAGGAACATGTTTCCTGCTGCACAGGTGAATGTGGAGAGGGGGCTTTCTGTCATGATGGGGGCTGGGATCCAGAAGCTTCTTCTCTCACTAGCACAGCCCCGCCAGGAGCGGCAGGGACACTTCCGATACTTGGAGCACGAAGAGGGCACACTGAAGGGTTTGTGAGTAGGTACTGCTTGCAAGGAGAAGACAGCGGTCTGCCAAACAGCACTTAAGCTTCAAAGAGCTTCTGAAGCCCTGCAGCCCTGAAAGGCTATTTTGACTTTAAGGACAGGCTTGCTGTGAGTTTTGTTTCTATGGAAATAAAGCAATTAGGTTAAACAGCAATTGAAAACTATTTAGTGAAAAGGATACCCAATAGCATTTCTTTTCCTTTTACACTAAATTGTGTAGTATTGTTTCAGTTAGTGCCTTAAGTGCCATGCGTATGTATGCTTATTTTTAATGAAAGGTTTATTTCATTTTTTTAAAAAAGTAGCATGGATTGGACTGGGTACCATAATGGGTATGCAGTTATATCCCCCGAGGAAAGCCTGTAATTGTGTGTGAAACACCCTGGTTCTGCTGGAGGCACCATTTGAATTTCAGATTGCTCTCTAGGATGACAATAACACATTCAGACTTGCCTTAAAAACAACAAAGCGTTAATTATTGTCCTACATTAGAGTTCTTTAAAGGATGAGTGGCCTGCTTTACCTAGGCTGAAAACAATGTCAGGAAAATGCTGCCCAGCATCCACCACTCTCTTTCCACTTTATGCTCCTCCTTCCCCCTTTTAGGACAGCTTCTTTTTTGTTGGGTTGCTTCTCGAACAGTTCACCTGGACTTCCTGTGAACATGCAAATTCTGAGTCCATAGATCTAGTGTGGAGCCCAGAATTCTATGTTTCCAACAAGTTGCCAGGTGAAGTCCACGCTTCTGGTTCAGGAATCACCCTTTGAACAGGAAGTAGATCGTGACCAACCTCTGTGTGTGTGCATGTGTGTGTGAATGATTAGTGATTGTAATACTTGCCCAAGTTTTCCCCCTTTTTGCAAATACTCAAATCTAAAAGTTGAAGTTAATCCCTGGCTGGTGTGGCTCAGTGGATTGAATGCTGGCTTGAGAACCAAAGAGTTGCCAGTTCAATTCCCAGTCAGAGCACATGCCTGGGTTGCAGGCCAGGTCCCCAATAGGGGACCATCGAGAGGCAACCATACATTGATGTTTCTCTCCCTTTCTAAAAATAAACAAACAATCTTAACAAAATAAAAATAAAAGTTGAAATTAAATGGAATCTCATGTTTTCAGTTCTAATTCACACTTGCTTAATAAATGGGGCTGACAGGGCAACAGAGCCATCAAAGTTACTGAGGGTATTTGCAGCACAGAACCATTCCTGATATTTCTTCTCCCACCCCATGCCATGGTATTAGCCCCACCTCCTCACTCCCACCCCATGCCATGCTGTTAGCCCCACCTCCTCACTCCCACCCCTTGCTATGCTGTTAGCCCCACCTCCTCACATCTCCAAACACATCTCTCAGTAAATTAGGTGCTTGGGATAGGTGACCCTGCTTGTCCCCAGAGTTGTCATGCCCTAGCTGTGTCCTCACACACAGACTTATTTGCCTTCCTCCTGCCCAATGAACACTTAGCAGTTTGCTCTGATACAACTATGTCAGTTCTTTGTGTCCCTGGGAAACCCAGGGGTTCAAGTAAAGAGCAACTTACACTTTGATTCAGCTTCTTCTAATTTATTCAAGGATGACCTGGGAAAAGTTACTCAATTTTTCCATTCTCATCTTCTTTCTTTTATTCTCAATATGCTATCCTATTTTTTCTATTAATAAAATATTTGTAATCAGAAATAATAATGTGTGCAAGTGAATATATTAGTTTACCTACTGTTGACCAGTGAAGACACAGGCAGACTGTATTCTGTAGGTGATGACTGGGGGCTGCAGGGGGCAGAGCCGAGTCTTCCCTGAAATTCTTAAGACCTGCAGTGGACTGATAGTTAATGTAACATCTTGCCTGTTGACAAATGGTCAAGGGACAGTGAGGCCATAGAAGTAGGGCAGAAGGAGAGGGAACAGGGAGAGATAAGTGGAGTGGAGGCTGGTACTGGGGAGGGGTAGGCAATTCATGGAGAGGGAAACAAAGATGGTTCATATGATACAAAGGATGAGCTGGAAACTGAGAAAGGAAGGAAAGAGAGACAAAGAGTAAGAAGAAGAAAGTTTTACAACTTGGCCCTCAAATGAAGCTGAGTTTAAACATGAACTTTGGCCAAAGATTGATTATTTGAAGGGATAAGCCTTTATTGCCTCTGAGACCACAACTGAGCAAGGAATTTTCCAATGAGAGGGTGGTCGAACTAGCAGTTCTTTAAGAATACCAACATACTCCGCACTCCGTGGCAGAAAAGTGCTTCTCAAATGTGGTGCAAATGGACCTGCTGGGCTGGGCAGGGAGGGAGGCAGAGGGAGGTGGGGGCACAGTGCTGCCTTTGGAGCTTGTTCCTGCCCAGAGGTTTTGTAGGAATTGAAACTCATACAGGGCACTGTGTTTTCTGAACTTATTGTTTGTTTTCTGCATCTCACTCTATAGAAGACATTAACGTAACTAAACCCTGAAAGTAAAGCGTAAAAAGGGGAGCCCCTTCTCTGGACATTTCAAGTTCTCCTAGGTCAAGTGGAGAATATCTTGGCAAACCAGGAAAAAAAGAGGGGAGTCATTTTTCCACAGCCTTTGCTTAAAATAAACAGCTATTTTGGGCTCTTTTGTAAGTTTTAGAAATAGAAAACATCTCAGAGTCAGTACGACTTTACCCTCTTGTTTTTACAGGAGAGGAGAGGGAAGCAGCTTGCCTCTGGTCACATAGCTGGTGAGTGATTAGATTAGAACTTGGTTATTATTTCGTTTTTGAAAACTCAGTGCAGTGTTCTTTTCCTTAGTCTCTAAAAGGTGTGTCTACTTTCTCTCACTAATGCTTTGCCCAAGTATGGGATGAAGTCTTCTCTCAAATAAGGGCAGAGTTCAAGAAAGAAGGTCTATGTCAAGGATGTTCCTTTATGCTAATGCTGTTCTTCAAATAGCTTCGAGACCTCTGGCAATTTTCTGCACTCCAGCTGCCGGTTTGCCTCAGAGACTAATTAGGAAACAATAGGGAAAGAAGCAAGGCATTGGCTTGGGCATGTTTCCTAGTCACTCAGCCTCGGTATGTAGGATGACATTTCCATCGGTCACTTCTGACTTCAGAAAAGATTGGAGCGTGTGTGCTTTTTATTAATTTTGACTTTTCATTCTCAGCCAGTCACCTGTGAATGCTTCTGTGGGAATTACTCTTGATCAGGATCGCATCTGTTAGGGGAGAACTGGTCAGTTACTGAGACACTGTCCTTTGCACACAGCACAAAGGCCCTGGGACCCCAGCTAGTGCTCCAACTTTGAGATCACTTTGCTGTTTTCCCTCCAGCCCATTTCAACGGCAGATACAATCTAGAACCTCAAGAGGCTGGGCTGGAAACTCAACAACAGCTTGGCTGTCAGTATTCTGGCCTTGAACCTGCTTTGGCCTGGGGGCGGAGAAGATGACCTCATAGGTCCTTTCCATCTCTAATTTCTGTGAAGCATTGTTCTTGGGAATAGATGATTCAATAGGCTAATACATATTTGTATTTGCCCACTCTGCTGTTCCTTGTATTTGTTATATTTCACTTGGTTACTCTGGGAAGAACAAATACATTATGTAAGTCCAGAGACACTCAGAGGTCAAAATCTGAAAAGGGCAGAATTTGAAGGGATGTGGTCAAGAAAGAGAGGGTTGGTGCTGAATAGAAAACCTGAGCTCACAAGTGCTTTCTAGATGTTCCCTGAACAAAATCTTAGGAAAGTACCAGGAGGTGATGTCTTCTGGTACAATGGAAAAAATATAAATATGAGATAGAAGACCTAGTTTGAACTCTTGCTTATTGGTTTAATGATTTCAGTTTCCACACAGATAATGGATTCAGTAATAGCTACCCTAATTATTTCAAGAGAGGTGGTTTGAATATCATATGAGAGAACATGTATCTGTGTATTATAAGTATAAAGTGGTATATAAATTAGGGATATTATTATTATTTAACAAACTGATTCTTATGCTCAGAGCTAAATAGAAAAGTTCTGTGTAGAAAGAGCTATGCCAAAAACAGCTATGTTTTCTGAAAGTAATTTTGGGAGAAAGGACAAAAACTGACAATAGGAAATTAAGTTTCATCAGTGCACAGGAAGAAAGAAAAATAAAACCTCAAATGTTCTCATCTTCTGGTTTATTCAGCCGTAAGCCAAGACACATTTCAGTCTGAGAAATACTAAAAATCATCATTGATTTTTTATGATGAATGACTCCTCAAAATTTTTAAAGTAATATGCTAAATGTCATAATATTCAAAGAATCAGATTGAAACAATGTAATGTAATATAAATTTTTCTGAGTGCTTCTATGTGCAAGACCATGACCCAGACTTAGGGGGGATAAAAAAATTTCCTGCCTTCAAGAGCTGCAATTTAAAGGGGAAGAGATGAGTTCATAAATACAACCAGTGTTTTGTAGGGGTTAAAATCAGATCAAAATGATTCTCACAAAAAAAGTTTTTCTTTGTCTCTATTACTGCTCAAGTTCCTGACGGGTATCCAAGAGCTGTTTTTGAGTGACCCCCTCGCTAAGCCATTGGTCACCATGTTGCAAACATCATTTTTGTTCTCGCTTGTTCCAGTTCACTATGGTAATGCCTCTTGACTTTATCAAAATCCACAGATGCCCCCACTACTGCTGGCCCTCAGAGGTGCCTCCTGCTGGTCCCTGCTTGATGTGCCACTGCTGGTCATGAGGGCTTCTACTAATATAGCACAAGTGACATTAAATAAGTCAGACAGGTGTTTAAACGAGGTGTAGTAGGAATGCCTAGCAGGAAGCTATTGATTCTGCTCAGCAGAATACTCTCTCTGAACAAGCACATTTATTCTTCAATATGAAGCATGAATAGATGTTAACAGACAGAGAAGGAAGGGCATCCCAGGGTGATGGGAGTGTGTGGACAAACCCACAGAGATGCCAAAGTGCATAATAACATCTAGTCATAAAAAAATAAAGTAGGACCTTCCCTCAAAAGCAGCATAATAGAGTATTAAGGGCAGAAGGAAGTTAACACAAGAGCCAGTAGTCTATATAAGAGGGGATGTGTATTTCTGCTTGTCCACCACTTCACTTTCCTACTGCAGGGTAAGAGGTAGAGTTAACAGTGTCACCCTTCTCATTAAGCAATAGAACAGGATTTGAGTTAAAATCCCCCTGAGTAAAGTCCCGGGGTAGAGAAGAGGTGTGGTGAGTTCAGGGGGTAATGGAGCACATTATCAAAGCCCCTGGACATCTATTCAGTAAGGGCTCAGAATAACTATAATCAGCAAGTCACCTGGCAAAAGCAAATATAACCTCAGCTTGGGGCCTGAGACTTTACACTGAAGTGTCTTCGTGATGGCATAAGAATGTCCAACAGGAATGAGTACATTTGCTACTCTTCTAGCAATTTTGAGACAGTCAGACTTCTCTGTTCATGTGATCCTAGAGAATCTCTCGATGTGCTCTCTACCAGACTCACACATTCTCACAACTCTTCTCACACAGGGAAAAAAGGAGAGGACTACACAAATGAAAATACTGTTCGAGACCTGCTATGTCTGCACTAAACAGTTTCCATAGAGATGACATCTGTTCCTGCCAGTAACTTGCCAATGATCCTGTTGTTTAAAACACAGGAACTGAGGCTCTGGACAGGTTAAGTAAATGTCCCAGGCAACATGGTGAGAAGGTAGCAGGGCTGAAACTCAAATCCAGGTCTGCTGCCTCTGAAATCCATGCAATCCAGCAGGACATTCTCAGTCTCCTCCATTCAAACAAGAGCAGGTTGATCTGTGACTTGGGAGGACCAGACTGGGGGTTATCACTATAGGTCTTGGGGTTGCTGTTATCACATCTTCTTTCCAATGACATGAATGATAAACATAGAAATTAGCTCAAAAGAATTCTGGATAAAGTTATGTTAAGACGTTGATCATAGCCTGGCCTATTATTTTTTAAAAAGAGAAATATATAATATTAATAATGGAATGATGGTTAATAGAAAAAGGCAAAGATTTAATACAAGCAATAGAATACAAAATATGGAATGACTGATTGACACAAATTAATCTGGGAAACAAAACATATATTGTATTACCTTTTAAAAAAAGGGAAACAAAA
>VMDR010017150.1:0-20451 GCA_007922815.1 Macrotus californicus | reverse complement strand
CTTCTCGATCCAGCCGTTTGTGATGTCCAACTCTTGAACTTCCAAATTACGTGAGCCAACAGATTCTCTAGTATTTCGCCTACTTTGACTTGGTTTTCTGTCATTTGCAGCCAATAGTCCTGTCTAGTAAAGGTGGTTCCTCACAAAAAGAGATATTTTTGTTTATAGGTTAATAAAGTTTGTCTCACTGAGCAAGATAAAGCAGGCAAGCCTATATAATGTGCACGCTCCTGCTTCTAATAAATGAGTGGTCTTACAAGTTAAAAATACCAGTGAGAGACAAGCCCTAGCTTTTGTGTAACAACTTTAGGAGAACCAGAGTGGTGAGTCCACATGATTGCTTCTGATAACAGGACTGGGGGATGGGGTGGGGATGCTATAAGAAAGATTAAATCCTGGTTCCAGTTATCTAGTTTTGTATATATTAATTTGTATTGTTTGCTATGTACTTTTCCCACCTTTCATCCTTGAACCAGGACCTTGGGTAGGGACAAAATCTTGGAAGTCAAGAGCTGGTCTTATGTTCTGTAAAAATCAATCTGATTGAAAAAAATATGCAAATATTCAAGGAGAGAGTGCAAGAGCTGGTCTTATGTTCTGTAAAAATCAATCTGATTGAAAAAAATATGCAAATATTCAAGGAGAGAGTGTGTAATGGTGGGCGTATGTGCTGTTGATGAGACAGGGAAGTGCCTTAGAGAAGACCAAGGAAGAAAAGATTTCAGAAGGTTAGGAAGATGTTGACGGTCTATTTATGGTTATGTGATTTGCGGGGACCTGCACCATGTGTTCTTTGGCAGCACTGGGAGGAAAGGGCTTGACCCTGAGCGTAAGAAGCTGTATCCTTGATTTCTCAGCGTCCAGGCGCTCGCCCGCGCTCTCGCCACGTCCAGGGTGCCTGCCCCTCCTGACGCGCGCCTCTCCTCTTCCCGCTGAAGCCAGGCGGACCAGAGCAAGAAGCTGGGACTGACGCAAGCTAACGCCTCTCCACTACCTGCAGCCTTTCACCGCAAAGTATCTCACAGATGTTAACTGTCCTTTCAGGATTCAAGATGGACAAGAAGCAATTAACTGGCTTCGTGGTTTAGCTGTTGGACTTGTATATGGAGATAACGCTGAAAAATACAAGGACTCAGTATCTGATAATAAAAAACAAAAATGCTGACAGTACAGCTGAATGCAGAGCCATTGATCAATTTGGATGTGAATCCTGATTTTAAGGCTGGTGTAATGGCTTTGGCTAACCTTCAGATACAGCATCATGATGATTACCTGGTAATGATTAAGGCCATTTGCATTTTGGTCCAGGAGTGCCTGACACAGGATGCAGTTGTAAAGCAAACAAAAGAGGCGCCTGTTGCTGTAGACAAGCATATTCTTGGTTTTGACACAGGAGATGCAGTTGTTTTTTTTTTTTTTTAAGATTTTATTTTTTAGAGAGAAGGGAAGGAAGGGAGAAAGAGAGGAAGAGAAACATCAATGTGTGGTTGCCTCTTGCATACCCCCTACTGGGGACCTGGCCTGCAATCAGGCATGTTCCCTGACTGGGAATTGGACCAGCGACCCTTTGGTGTGCAGGCCGGCGCTCAATCCACTGAGCCACACCAGCCAGGGCAGGAGATGCAGTTCTTAATGAAGCTGCTCAATTCTGCAATTGCTCCATGTAGTAGAGCTCAGAGAGCCACAGACAAAAGTTAATGAAGTCATAGCAGCTGTTCAGGTAATCATCGCCAATCCAAAGACAGACCACAGACTGGGGAAAGTTGGAAGATGAATATTTTAGGATTTCATCCTCCCACCTACTTAAACCATGTACGCTTTGGTGTGTGTTTTGCAATCAAACATCACATTTTCAAGGGAAGAATCCCAGAAAATTGACTGTTGCAGAGATTTGGCATCATTGCTTTTTCTTTAATAAAGTTTGGGAAAATGAAAAAATAAAAATAAGAAAGAAGTTATATCCTTGCCCTGGCCAGGTTCAATCCCCAGGTCAGGCAGGGCACATACAAGAATCAACCGATGCATGCATAAATAACTGGAACAACAAGCCGATGTTTGTCTCTCTCTTTAAAAATAAATTTAAAAAAAAATTCAAAATGAAAAAAGAAATTGTATGCTTGCTGAAGATGCTCATGCCCCAAGATCCCAGTGATAACACACAGACTGGGCAATGACTGTCTCTGAGGTAACCAGGTGACTGTTGAGCCAATAGCTGCAGAGCCTCCATGACACATTGGTGGCAGGTGAGACGCACCCCCCCCCCCTCCGCCCCTGGGCCCTATACTTACCTCTGATGTCAGTCTTCTTGGGAATGCTAACAGTGGCAGATTAAATTTTCTGCCAATGTAGCAGCATGAGGTCTCAGATTTGGATGTGAAATGGTGATGAAAAAATTTCCTCCATACCTGAATAAGCCCCAAAATTCATACCTGTTAATTTATCTTAGGTTTTAGGAGTATACTTGAGAATTAATGTAGGGCAAAACTATTGAAACAGGGTACAGAGTGTGTTCCCCCACAGCTCACGGTTGGGAAGAATGGGAGAAGCAGATGATACTTTTCATAACAACGGCCTGTGGATAGCTGTGTCTTCCCTGAAGGGAAGCTGTGCTACCACCCTGGGGTAAAAGGTGCAAAAGGTGCAAAAGGCACACACTTGACTTTAAGGCTGTATCCTGACTTGTGAAGTAGCCAGGGGAGCTGGAGGCCCCTGGATCACTGAGTCACGTTTGCCCTGACTGGGGAGGAGTCGTAGATGAAGTCATGCAGGAAGCTTTGGGTCAGTATTTAAAACTAAGGGTGGGCAGCCATGAGGATTTTCGGCCATGTGGTTTGAAAGGGTGGAGAAGGACCCCTTCCAGCCCGCCATGAGGTCTGATGCCATGTGGTTTTGGATGAAGAGCAGGAGAGAGAGAGAAGAACCGCTGAGAAACTTGCCTGGGGAACACGGCAATATGGATGATAGTTCTGGGAATTGCAGGACTCGCCCAGCCAAGCATGGATTAATGGAAGATGCCTGGGATACTGAACTGTGACCAGGAGCGCTGAGCCACAGACTTCTGTTTTTCTAAAAGATGGTACCTCTGACTCACATATTCTGAAACTGACCTGATTTGGCAAAGGCAGGCAGAACTGTGTGTGTGTGGGTGTTTTAAAGGGAGTGGGACTTAATGGTAGAATTCTGCCATTATTCTAAATCTGGATAACTTTTAAATAAACAATTCCTTGCCCTGGCTGGTGTGGCTTGGTGGATTGAGTGCCGGCCTGCGAACCAAGGGGTCGCCGGTTCCATTTCCAGGCAGGGCACATGCCTGGGTTGCAGGCCAGGTCCCCAGGCAGGGGGCACACAAGAGGCAACCACACATTGATGTTTCTCTCTTTCTCTTCCTTCCTCCCTTCCCCTCTCCTTAAAATAAATAAATAAAATCTTTAAAAAAGTTCCTTTTCTTTTCACCAAACTGTGGCATTGGGAGTCATCCTTCTTGGTGGTTGGCAATTGGACCACACAACTGTTCCAGAACAGCATAGGCTGGGGATTCTGTATCGCTATTAGGTCTCTTTTAGTATTGGGTTGGCCAAAAAGTCTGTATAGTTTTTTCCATAAAATAAGATACATTTTTCATTTTCACCAATAACTTTATTGATTTGGATATTTTGAGTACGTTACAGGAGAAACTCAGTTCTTTTCGCCTTGCTGATGCAGTAAAGAATTACAGATCAGCCCTGGCTGGTGTATCTCAGTGGATTGAGCGCAGGCTGCGAACCAGAGGGTCGCCAGTCTGATTCCCAGTCAGGGCACATGCCTGGGTTGCGGGCCAGGTCCCCAGTGGGGGCCAAGTGAGAGGCAACCACACATTGATGTTTCTCTCTCTTTCTCCCTCCCTTCCCCTCTGTCTAAAAATAAATAAAATCTTAAAAAATAAAAAAAGAATTACAGATCAGCAAGTCTATTAGCATGTAAGCAAGGTTTGTTGGTGATATGTTCTCACAGAAGAGAACTGGCCTTGCTGAGGTTGGAGTTAAAAGACATAGGTTCAGGGCAGGGCAAGGTAAAGGCAGCAAAAGGCAAGGGTGGCAAGAGTATCAGGTCCTTTGTCTTCAGGACTTATATAGTCGGTGGGATGGGGGTGAAGAAGTTACATATTGATTGACGGGTAAAGGTGGTGTCAGCTTCCCTGGGGGGATGTGACTACCCAAACATAGGTGTGCATGGGAGTCTGTTAGCCCGAATTCTTATCTTGCTCCAGACTAGGTTTGGTCATCTTGTTGTAAAACAGATACGTGACAGGAGGAAGTTGATTAAAGTTGAGGCAGTTACCCAAAGATATTTATGGACTCTTTCTGTAAGCACTAGGGACTCCCTGTAAAACAGATAGTGACCAATGGTAGGCAATTAACCAAAGGTGTTTTATGGGCTTTTCCTTGGGCACCCTCTCCTTTTCTCTCTCCTAGACCTTGGGATGAATACATAGTTTCAAAGGCTTTCTTTCCTAGAGAGTGGAAACAATACATAGAATTTCAAGGTGTTAGCATGGTGTTTCTTGTGATGTTGGAACACCTGGGAATACTACTGGACCAGGCTCAGGACTGCTGAGTTAGTGGGTGAGACATGTCTCCCTCCTCTTCCCTGCCTTGGTTTACTATCTATCCTACCTAACAAATATGTCAGCTATTTCCCGCATGGTGTAACATTGATTGTTCTCAAATGATGTCTTGATTTGATTGCTACCAACTTCAATTGGTCTACCCAACCGTGGAGCATTGTCCAGCAAGAAATCTCTAGCTCAAAACTTCACAAACCACTTTTGACATGTTCAACCAGTCACAGCACCTTCTCCATACATTGCAGAAATATTTTCTTGCATTTCAGTTGCATTTTTACCTTTCTTGAAATAATAAAGCATAATATGCTGAAAATGTTATGTATTCCATCTTTAGTATTAACATGACTACACAGAAATTCACCAATTTTGATTTTTTTTTAATGCATGCTGATATGTAGTTAGCTTTTACAGTACAATCTAACAAAATTGTTGCAAATGAAGTTATAGATAACCAAGTGATACTGGAGCCATTTTATGCGAAAAAACCCAGCAAACTTTTTGGCCAACCCTGATGGGAACTCCCACCAGCAGGGTCTGTGTGTTGTGGCTGCAAATTCACACAGACTACAGAAGTCCTGTGGAGAAAAGTGACAGCACAGCCGCTCTCTAAGTGAGAGAGAGGGTCCCGACCTCTGCCTGGACAGGCTTTTATTGCTTTTCTGGGTACATTACATGGAGGATGGTCCTCATTTACTACGAACAGGTTTGCTTTTAGGTGGTTACCTTTTACAGATGACAAAGGAGAAAATGTTGCTAATTACTTCAAAGAAAAGAGTATTTGCAAATGCAAGGGGAAAAGTGGTTGAACTGGTTACACTCCATACTTGGGAGGTTTAGCATAGATTGCAGTAAACATTTGCTGCCTCAATTCAGGGTAAGGGAGTTTTAACAAAAAACAAGCCTCAAAGCAGCCTAGGTACAATGCAGGCCTGATTCCCCACAGGAGAACTGATCCCTCAAGTTCCTGTGTGCCAGCTCGCTCCCTGCCAGTTTTCTGAATCAGGGGCTGGGCTACATTCGCCACTGCCACACGGGTTGGTTCCCTATACTACCCAATAGTGGCAAACCTAGAAAAAATATTTTAAGGTTATGACCTTGTAGTGCTGTTTTCTGTTTTAACATGTTGTGTTACTGAATCATCCTTTTCTTAGACTATGTGGTTCTACTGACCACTAACATTTTCCCATACATTGACAAATACTATCTTGTTCTATGAATTATTTGCTCTTCTGAGAGTGAGGGAGGCCCTTGGGACTCGGAGAGGGCTATTGCCCTCATTAGAAATCTTTGGACATCTCTATATATTTTTAGTTCTTGCATCCAAATCATAAACTATTAAAGCTAAAAAAAAAGCCCATAAAGACTTTCTTGTTTAATCCAAGCAGATTACAGATAGACTGGACACTTGTCATTTTTTGGCATCCAAGTCTCCCCAGTTTCTAAGCACCCTGATCTCGCTTTGAGGGAAATTTTTCCTTGTGAGGGCATTCCTCTGCCTACTTCGCATTGCCTCCTCTCACAATGGAAGTAAAGAAGAATAGATTCTTCCTGTATTTTCTTTCTGATACGGCCAGTAAGTTAGCATGTAACCTAAACTTGGCCAGATGACCCTTCTCAGAACTTTACATCTTGTTCAAGTGATGTTGCGACAGAGACTGTCAAATGTTCAGTAAAGCCCATTTTCTTATTTTCCAGGGCATATAGATCAATTACATTTCCCTTCTAGTTAGGTGCAGCCATATGACTTGGGTTCTGGACAATGCAGTTGCCGATACAAATGAAGCCTAACATCTAGGCCTGATTTGTACAAATCTCTCACATGTGATCTTTCCCCTCTTTTGTCCCACCACTAGCTGAATGGAGAGGACTCCATGGACATAGAAGAGGACAGAGACACAAGATGTAAGGAGTCTGGGTCCCTGAAACACTACCTGAAGGAGAGCTGCCCAGGAAGGCCACAAGACCAGGAGCACCCATGATGGGCAGAAATAAACTTCCATTGCGTGCCTCTGTAATTTGGGAGGTTATTCCGGCACTTAGCTGATGCAGACTGAAAGGCAGTGTTGGCACGGGTTTATCTGAGCCACAGCAGGGACGTGGACCGAGCTATTCTGGCTGACAGATCTTGGGAGGTTCCTGGTTCTGCTCATTATGACACCCTTTTCTTTTAGTTCTCATCATTCTGCACGCCTCCAATATCCTTACCACGTATTTTCCCTTTTTTGGCTTAAAATAGCCAGACCTGGGTTCTGTTGCTTATAATCAAGAACCTAGACTCTTTCACCAGTTAAGAAATCAAGGCTTTAAGTGGTAAGTTATTTGCCCTCGGGCACAACTCAAAAGTGGCAGATCTAAGATTACAGCCTCGACTTGTATCTCCTGATTTTAGCGTTCCTTCCACTAAATTATTGGGGGCCTGAGGGGCTCCAATAATTAGCACTCCTCTTCCCCACTAACTTATAAACCAATTGAGAAATTAGACTCAAGAAATGGTGAATAAATATATATCACCTTCGTTACTGGAAAAGGGCAGGTTGGAGACTATAACTTCCCCTCATGGCAGGCCTGCGTCTGTGAGACTTAGAGCAGAGAAGAACCCAAAACAACAACAACTAGTGTTCTCTGTTAACAACTTGCTTCCAAGCAGAAATAAAAGAGAAAGAGGCTTAGACTGCACAGTTTCTCCTTCCTAACCCTCCGCTGGGAGAAGCCACACTTGGACTGAGGAAGAACGAGGGGGTGGACAGAAGTCACTACTATAATGCTAATGCCAGAACCTTTCCAGAAAAAATGGGAAATAGCGTGCATGTATCTTACCTATACATACGTTTAGTTATTGCATCTGAATCATAAACTATTAAGGCTGGAAAAGCCTTTGGAGATTCCTTCTTGTTTAAACCATACAGATTACAGATACACTGGACATTTGTCATTTTGGCTGCTAGTAATATTTCATTTCTGATAATACATTATTATGTAAAACATTGAAACAAAGTCTTCTAATATTCTACCCATCGAAGATAAGTTTTGTTAATATAGTTTGTATCCTTCCTTAGGGACAAGGCTGAAGTTAAGAGGTGTGGTATTAAAAAAGGAATTTGAGCCCTGGCTGGTGTGGCTCAGTGGTTTGAGTGCTGGCCTGCAAACCGAAGGGTCACTAGTTTGATTCCGGGTCAGGGCACATGCCTGGGTTGCAGGCCAGCTCCCCAGCTCTCCTTCCCTTCCCCTCTGTATAAAAATAAAATCTTTTAAAAAATAAAATAAATGAATTTGAAGCACCCAACACTGTTGTAGAGCCTGGCACAGTAGGAACTCATTTGCTTCATTCCTTTTTCCCTCCTTGGTGCCCTAGAACCTTGTCTAGTTTGAGAATCGATGACCAGTGTTGAGCTGGGCTGATGTGACCATGTGTAGAGTGCTGACAGATGTGTATGCTTGCTTGGAATGTCAAAGAGCACTAATTGGAAGCCCAAGTCCATAGCGGAGGTCTATAAGGCAAGAGCTGTTCAGCCAGATCAGGCCCATCGCCTTTCTTTATCTCCTCCATGGCCTTTTCTACTCTCTGGTCCAGGGTTCTGGACCCCCACTAGAGTCAGAGGTTAGGACTGCCTCCTGGGCTAGCACACTGTCCTGCAAGCTCTCTTTGTGAGCTGGGACAAGGATTTCCAATATTAGGGCCTGTCCCCTTCTTTAGGACTCTCCCACAGGGGAGTCAAGCATAGGTCTGGGCCCCACGGGGCAGTTGGCTGACTGCTGGGTTCATGTGGTGGCACTTTCAGCTCTGCTGGTAACTCTGACTGACCCTGCCCTGGCCTCAGAGATTTCTAAGCCTGTTTTCTCTTGTCTGGATTTCTGGGCTTAGCAGAAGAGAAGAGCCCAGAGCTAAGGACACAGCAAGAGATCATGTTGGGAGAGGATGCAGCACTGACTGCAGAGCTCCCTCTGCTTGACTTTGCCCTCTGATTTAGCTCAGGTGTCTTCCTACCTCCAGGAATTCTTTCCTGAAAGCCACCTCCCTTCCGCAGGCCAAGTTAATCACTCCCTCTTCTATTCTGGTTGCTAATTTTTCCATCTCTGCCTTCCCTCTAAGTCGTGAACTTTAATAGCCAAAATTCACCTCATCCATCTATGTGTCTCTAGTGCTCAGTACTGGCTCTGGCTAAACAGTATTTGATAACTTCAGGTGCAAGGACTGATAAAACCCCAGAGCTGAGTTACATAAGTGAGGGTGAAGGCAGAAGAGGGGAAGAAGGGTGATGCTTTTCTGTGCTTTGGCTTGTGATCAGGACCTTGCTGATGGCGGAACTGCCCATTGTGAAAGGAGCTGCCAGTGAGCGGCCAACTCCTTGTCTTTTTCTTGCACACAAATTTTGTTTTTATATATTAGATATGTAGCTGGTTAAATAAGCACTTACAACAATGTGTGATCCATTCTTAATTCTTTTTCCTTAGATCATATTTGAATTTAATATGTTATAGATGCATTACATTACTAACCAAATTCTAGAAGGCTGAAAATGTCTTCAGAAAAGATATTCATTTGTTGCTAATAAACATTTGTTAGGAAATATATCTGCCTTGAAATGAAATGGGATTGCTGAAATAGTCTGATTTTTCTCCAGCCTCTAGTTTTGGAGGTATCTTGTCTTTTTAAAAAAAATTTTTATTTATTGATTTTTAGAGAGGGAGAGAGAAACATTGATTTGTTGTTCCACTATTTATGCATCCACTGGTTCTTTTTATTTAATCCTCACCTGAGGATATGTTTATTGATTTTAGAGAGAGAGAGAAAGGGTTGGGGGCGGGGGAGAGAGAGAAAGAGACATTGATAGGATGCCTATGTACCCTGACCAGAGATAGAACCTTCAACCTAGGTAGGTGCCCTGACTGGTAATCGAATTCGCAACCTTGGTGTATTGAGACGCCACTCTAACCAACTGAGTTACCTGGCAACTCCTTGTCTTGAAAGGTGCATAAAGAGAGACTGAAGACTTCTCTTGGAATGCTGCAGCAGGGACTCAAGCACTTCACAAGCCTCAGATCATATAACCATCAAAATGCCTTTCAACTCTGAAGACTAAGATTGTGGGAAGGCATGAAGCTGGTCCCAGAGAGACACAGCATGCAGAAAGCTGCCTATTTGTCTTGTTATGGTCAAGGCTGCCTGAAACTACTAAGGATACTGTCACAGCCTAATTAATCCCCAACTCCTTATATTCCATCCTTGTACATGCACACCCATATTCACAGTAATTTAAATCACAATTTATAGAAATGCCCGCCTATATATACATGTTGCTATGAATGTTTATCTTCATATATTCTTTGCAGATAAACATATTAAAACCTAAATGCATCATTAAAGAAAACTTACTGGCCCACATTTATACACACTGCTTCACCCTAATTAAACCTTCCATTGGTCCCAGGCCCAGGTAAGCTATGGACTTCCTTGCTGTGGGGACTGGCCAGGCAGTCCTGAGACGGGGAGAGGTAGAGAAGGCCTGGCCTGCTTGTGATGGACTGATTAATCTACTGATCTGGAGAAATGAAATAATTAAATTCATAATCACTCCCCAAGCCAGCCAGTCCAATATAGCCAAGGTAGGGCGGGGACTCTGAAGTCCTGACCAATAATTTAGAGGTAGAGGTGGTGGTGCCTGGGCAGGGAAGCACAGAGAGACCCCTCTAGACCACGGAGGAACACTGATAGGTAGGCAGGCAGACAGACAGACAGACAGACAGACATGCCTTTCCAGTACTACAGACTTTCTCTTTCCAAATAGAATTGGAACAGCTTTGGAAAGAAAGTCACCCCCTATCCACTAACACAGGGTGAAGAGGGTCTGAGGTCCTCCCAGCCTCCCCCCTGCTCTCCTGTGGAGAGTCCTGGGAGCATATATGGGGTGAACAGAACTCACAGACTGCCTGCAACCTTGGCTTTCTTCAGCCATAGGATGAACCTTGACCTCCTGCAATCCCTACCACTTCCCACTCCTGACAGGCCCATTTCCTGACATGGGGCAGAGTGGCAGGAGATGAGCCCTTCACATACTTTCTCCTGCTTCCCTCAAAAAGCAAAACAGTGAAAACTATTTGGGAGTAGAATTGACAGGACTAAATTCTGATTAAAAATATGGACAACAGTGTGGCGATTGCTGGGGGGGAGGGGGCATAAGGGGACTAAATGATAATGGAAAAAATACAATAAAGATTTTAAAATATATATATCTTTACCCTAAAACTTAAACTGGTATTAGAGGAATAAAAAAGGATACATACAAAGGGCAAAAAAAGACGGGAAAGGAAACATTAAAGAACAGAAGAGTTTAGAAGCTTATGGAAGAGTGGCAACTTACATAGAGAGGAAACTATCGTATACATGCAGGGGTGAGGCACCCCTGGAATGAAGTCAGGCCTCTCCACAGGACTCCAGAAGGGCTCAGAGTGCAGAAGCACCCGGCATCTCAGGTGGTGTGTGGCGGCACAAGAATTGGTGGAAACTCTTAACTTAGAACAGTTAGATCTCCCAGTGCCCTCCCCAGCACCTACTGCGGCCGGCCAACCACTCACATGTTCCCCTGCTCCTCCCCTACCTAATATACCTGATGATACAGAGACATGTGACTCCAGTGGACATTCCTGTTCAAAAAGAGAAAGAAGAGAAAGCACTGATCCATAGTGATTCACCACCTGGTACCTGTTGTCAGATTCTCCAATTCTACAGACAGGGATGTTCTTTGTTTTGTTCTCCGGGAATGATTTCATAAGCCGTCCCCCCCCCCCCTTTTTAGAAGCTTTTGCTTCTCCCCTCTGGGCTCATGACTTTGCCCCCCTGAGAAACTTTTCCATAAGAAATGGTTAATATTTGCAATTGAGTAGCTCTTCCAGCTTCTCTCTGGTCATAGAAAGTTGGGGACCCAGAGATTGTTTTAATTTCAAGCCGTTTTTGCTCCTTATGGTCGAAAATTTTGATTCTGCCAAAATATTTCCCTGAAAAGCTTTGTAGGTGCTTAATGAATCTTACGGAGATTTAGTCCCTGCCCCGCAAATCACCCATACTTCTTTCTGAGACACAGCTCTCTACTCTGGCTGTCAGATCGCTGTGTGACAACTCCCTTACGTTTCTTGGAAGCCCCTTTGTATAGATTAGAAGGTCTATGAGCGCCGGGTAACTCCCAGCGTGGCCTTACAGCGGCACTCAAGTTGCTCTTAGCTTCAAGGCCAATGCCCTAGACTTAATCTTTCTTGTGAGACCATTTCTTATTTATTTGTTTATTTTAGAGAGAGGAGAAGGGACGGAAAAAGAGAGGGAAACGTCGATGTGAGAGAATAACATTGTTCAGTTGTTCCTCACATGCGCCCTGACCTGTGATGCCCAACCAACTGAGCCACACGGGTCAGGGCCCATTTCTTATTCTTGACGATATTTTGCTAACTGGAGAGATTGTCCTGGACCCTTTATATTTTGTCTAACTTCTGCTTGAAAACGAAAACAGTTCCTTCTTTAGCTTATTTTTCTCTTGCGATACCTTATCATAGGTGTTTAAAATAAATCAATAGGCACTTTGAATGTTCTTCTTGGAAACTTCCCAAGCCAGATCCACAAGTTCATCAAGTGCATTTTCTCTCTTCTAATTTAGTACAGGTGGCTGTGCTGCCACACATTTTGCCACTGCACAACACTGGTTCTCCAGCCTCCAACAGCGATCCCTCACTGTTCTTCCGTTCTCTACCAATAGTCTCCTTGCGGGCTTTCCAGACTCTGCCTGCTACCTAGCGTCAAAGCCAATGTCACATTTTTAAAGTTTTAGTTATGGCAGTACTAGATATCAATTCTATAAGTTATCTATTGTGAAGTAACAAAGCACCCCAAAATTACTGGCTTAAAACAAGAACCATGTGTTAATTTATTCACTTTTCTACAATTTGGGCTTAGCTGGCCAATTGTGCTGATCTTGTGTGGGCTCTCTCATGAGGCCGCAGTTATCTAACAACCTGGCGGATCTCAGGGTGTTCCACTTGCGTGTATGGGGCCTTGGTGCTGGCCATGGGGCTGCTCTCTGCCTGTGATTTTACATCGCTCGGTCGTTTAACCCATCTAACCATGACATGGTGGTGGGAGTGTTTCAAGAAAATAAAAGCAGAACCTGCAAGGACTATTGAGGACTATGCTTGGGAATTCAGTGATAGCACATCTGTCACATTATATTAGTCAAAATAATTCAAAGCCAACCCAAAAACAATGGGTGGGAAATAGAATCTCCCTCTTCATGGGTGGAGATGCAAACAATTTATCATATGTGATCCCCTACAAGTAATTGCAAAAATTCTAAAGCAAATACAGGGGTGGGAAAACAGGTTTACAGTTGTGAGTACGCAAAACAGAGTTTATTCTTATATTGTTATTTATTTATTATTGTATCATTTATTATTATTAACCTACTTTTGCCCACCCCTGTATAAAAATGATTTTATGTTGAAAGCAATATAGCATAAAGAAGATACAGATACCCAACATCACCATTTTCATTTAGCCCATTACTAGAGGTTTAAGGCAATGTAATAGATAAAAAAATGAAATAAAAGTTACATGCTTGAGAAGAAAGAAATAAATTTGTCATTATTCTTTATATAATTGGAAACTTACAAAATTTTAAAATATAGGGTCTAGCACAAATAATGCCCCTTTTTGATTATAAAATCTTTTATTACAAAATCATAAGCATGTAATTCTGTAATATAACAATATCACACTCAAGCACACCATATGACATTTTAGGTGAAATGTTCAAATTAAAACTATAAATCATTATACCCATATTATTACTCTACCAATCGGGCCTTACTTCTGCCGGACCCTGTATATGGATAAAATTATACATATATATGGATAAACTATTAGTATTAATAAGTCAACTTAGCAAGAGTGCCAGCTTCAAGACCAAAATACAAAGGTTAATTGTAATTGTATATTTATACTGAAAATTATTTAAAAGATTAAATCTTATCATGTAAATTACCATACAATATCAAAGATCTAGAATAAACATAAAAAAGATGTGAGATCCCTACACTTAAAAAACTATAAAATAATAAGAGGAATTGCAGACACCTAAATAAAGAGATATACCATTTCATGGATTGAAAGATCCAGTCGTATATAATGCTGTCTTAGTTTCCTAGGCCTGCTATAACCAAGTGCTACAAACAGAAATCTATTGTCTCACAGTTCTGGAGGCCAGAAGTATACAATCAAGGTATCAGTGGAGCCTTGGTCTCTCTGAAACCTGTATGGGAGAATTCTTCCTTGCTTCTTTTGGCTTCTGATGTTTATCACAAATTCTTGGAATTCCTTGGCTTGCAGCCTCAACCTTTGCCTCAGTTATCTCCTGGTGTTTTCCCAGCAAGTGTTTCTACATCTTCTCTTTTTATAAAGGCTAGTCATATTGGATTAAGGGCCAACCTATATGACCTTACCCTAACTACATCTGCAACAACACTACTTCCAAAAAAGGTCACATTCTGAGAATTAGGACTTCAACATATATTTTTGGAGGGCACAATTCAACACAATGAATAACAAATGCCAATTCTCCAAAACACGTCTATTGCTTTAGTGCATTACTAAACAAAATCCTAGCTGTTTCTAAAGTTTATAAGGAAAATTTTGTTGTATTTGGCAAGCTGACTCTAAAATTTATATGAATATGCAAAGCACCAAGAAAAGCCAAGACACACTTGAAGAATATATTGGGATTTATCATAAAGCTGTTATAGAAATTAAGACCGTGCGGTATTTCCACAAAAAGAGACAAAAGGAATGGATTACACAGTCATGAAACAAACCCACACCTTCATAGACAACTTATATATGCAAAGGTGACAATATAGAGCATTAGGGAAAAGACAGACTTTTCAAAAATAGCATTTAGCCCTAGCTGGTGTGGCTCAGTGGATCGAGTGTGGGCCTGAGAACAAAAGGGCTGCTGGTTCGATTTCCAGTCAGGGCACATGCCTGGGTTGTGGGCCAGGACCCCAGTGGGGGTGCATGTGAGAGGCAACCACACACTGATCTTTCTCCCCCTCTCCTCCCTCCTTTCCCCTCTCTCTGAAAATAAATAAATAAAATCTTAAAAAAAAAAGTGTTTAATCATTTTAATTCACATGACAAAAATGAAATTTGACTTAACCTCACACCATACATAAAATCCAACTTTAGGTGGATTGTAGATCTAAATAAGACAAATAACAGTTCCAGAAATTGATGAGGACTTTTGGTAGGAAGATATTTCTTAACAGAACACAAGAACCACTCAGCATAAAGGTCTTTTATGTTCATCAAAAGGAAGTAATAATAAAGTGGAAAGGCTGCCCACTGCGTGGGAGAAGATAATTGTAATACATACGTATATTCAACAAAGGACTCATATCCAGAATACATATCTGTAAGAAAATGGTTGACAATCCTATACAAAAATGGGTAAGAGACTTGAATAGGCACTTCCTAAAAGAGGATATCCAGAGACTCAAAAATATGAAAATAAGACTCAACTATTTGTAACCTGGGAAATTCAAATTAAGACCACAATGAAATATCACTATACCCACATCAGAATGGTTAAAATTAAAGATATGTACAGTAGCAATTATTGGCAAGAATGTGGGGCAACTGGAACTCTCATACATGTCTGGTGGCGTGCAAACTGAAACCACTACTCTCTAAAACTGGCATTATCCAGTTAAGTTTTACAAATACATAACAAGAAACTTCACTGCTAAGTATAAACAGCATATGCATATGTGTGCTACAAAATACAGGAATATTCATAGCAGTATTATTCCAAGAATTGGAAAAGAGTCAAACGTCCATCCATAGTAGCTGGTTAAATTGTAGCATATTTATAAAATGGAATACTATACAGGAGTCAAAAACGAATCAACGTCAGCCTCACAAGTCATAGCTGTATCTCCAAAAACAACGTTGAATGAAAAAATAACCAAATCTTGACTTTGAACAATTTGATTAATCCCTTCACTTATATCTTCTAGATAAAAATTTGTACCTCTTGGGGTTTCGTGAGGACTAAGTGGTATGATGCATGTCAAGCACTTACCACTTTTGGCTTAATAAATATTAGCCATTATTTATTATTATGTTCTTTCTGGAAATGAGCATTAAAGAACGCTGCAGAGCATTTACTGCACCACCTAATGCCCCTAATATTCTCCCCCAAATCCCTTCCTCTACCTTTTCACGATTGGGTCTTGGCTTCTTTAAAAATTCAACCATAATTAAGGAAAGAGGAATGCTGGGAAGAACCTCTCAGCTCAGGACTGGAGCACGACGGGAAAGAGGGCGGAGCCTAAGGCAGCGCATGCGCGGTTGTGTGGATATTGCGCGTGATGGATCACGCGGAAGAATCCCGGTAAGAGACGATAATTCTCTTTTTAAGAACTTGGCGCGGGTTCTTGGGTCCTATTACTTCTTTTCCAGCCGGTGCTGCCCGGCAGTACAGTGGCGACGAGCAGGTAAGCGAGTCCGGTGGCGGCGGGAGGCGCTGTGCGGGGCGGAGTTACACCACGTGATGGGGCGGGAACCGGATGGGGGCGGTGCTGGACGGACTGCGCGGCTGACGAGGTGCGGATTTCGCTGCAGGCAATGACTGGCGTTTGCGGGTTGCCTCCTCTCCAACCGATGCAACGTTGCAGTGATTGTACTCGGTGACGCGCGTGGGAATTATTGGTGGGGCCAAGAGTTTCCGAGCGAGTACGACACTCGGAGAGATGATCGCTCATAGATTGTTATTACTGTGGCAGGTGGACTGAAGTTCCCATCTCATTTTCTTCACAGGCTTTTAAACCAATTGCCCATTCCAAGCCTGGCTTGACTACCTAAAGACAACTTAGCGGAGCTACCTTTTTGTGTCAGGTTTCCTACGTCCTGTTTAGTATGTTTACTGTTATAGGAAGGGAAGTCTGCTGAATGGCAAATAGAATTTCTTGTTTACAGGAAGGCGAAGGTGAATCAGAGCTCAGGGGGGCTCATCCCTGAGCATGGCTCCCATGGAGACCGTGAGAGGTGCAGGTGGTCCCCCTTATGTAAGGAGTACCTATTGTTCACCTGTGATGGCATCTTAGGCTAAGAAATGGGGCCCTTATGGAGGCCTCCAGTAAAGGCTGAATTAGAGGTGGGGTGGGGAGCTCAGTGTGCCCCACTTCGAGAAATAAAAAGCTGAGGTAGGTCTCCGAGTAGTAATTCTCATGGAGTCAGAAACCATTTCTGAGTCATTTCCTCTAAGGGCTCGCTAACTTCCATGCCTTAGGCTGCAGGTCTCATTCCCTCTGTAACTTTCAAAATGTTAAAGACCGGAGTACTTGTCTATAAAGACATTAGGGAAGTGGGAGCTAATGCCAGAAAACAGTTTTCTTCTGTGAAGGTAGCTACTAAAGGAGTGGAAGGCCAGAAGAAAGAATAGTTAGTCATGGCCCCAGAAAAGCTTTTTCTCAGATGCTCAACCTTAAAGCCTTGTGCTTGACACAAATCTTTTACTATAGATGGACATGAAAAAAGAAAGAATAAACACGAGTACCAATCCTTTATGTTGTGTTTTAGGAGCCCAGCTATCCATTACCAAGAAGAAATCTATTAGTTTAGACTGGGGAATTCCTTTACTAAAAAATTAGAATGAAAGAACCTTTGGATGGTGGATGTGGCAAAGCAATGGCACCACAGCAGGGCCTTCTGGAGAAAATTAAGGAAGAAACTGACAATGCTGAAGTAAGAATTTCATTTTACTTAAAATGTTTTATTCCTTCCTTTGTATCGGGTGAACCGAAATATTTAGTTAGATAATTTCTAGCTTGTAAGTTAAAACAACCCAAACCGATTATTTTTTCATATTAGATGAGTAAATCATTTTTCTGCTCTTTGAATGAAAAACGATCTTGGCAACTATATGATACTTCATTTTGTCAAAAGAAAGTATGTGTTATCATTGTTCCATGCCTGGTACCTTTTTTTTTTAAATTCTCTTATGTCTGACAGTAGTTTCCCTTTATTCTCTCAAGTGTTGTGGTGTACTCTGTGCCAGGGGATCCAGGAAGTGACCAAAGTCCCCTTGGTCCCTTCCCTCATAGAGCATACAGGTTAGTAGGGGAGATAGACATCACACAAGTAATGGATCAGCTAATATACAGTTATAAACTATGACACGTGCTCTGGAAGCAAAGCTAAAACGGAGGGTCTGACCTAGCTTTTGTTGGGCACAGAGGCCGACTAGGAAAGGCCTCCCTGAGGAGAGGAGTTGTGAGCTGAGCTGTGAAGCGTGCACGGCCTAGGCACGGGCTGGGGAGGTGTTCCAGACAGGGGTCTGTCTGCACGTGGGAGAGCCCCGAGTGGGAAGGTGCGTGGCTCTTGTGAAGAACTGCAAGACCAGTGGGCCTGGAACAGGAAGGTATGAAGTGATGCTGATGGTGGTGACGATTACAACAGCAGTGCTAACAGATGGCATTATATATCAATATGTAACATATTATATTTTAATGACATATTAACTTATTAATACACACGTGTGCTTCGACTGTGCCAGCCACCATTCTCACAACCTCGTCATTCCCATTTCACAGATGAAGGAACCATGGCACAAAGAGGTCAAGCAGTGTAACCACAGATCACAGGTCATATTCAAATCCAGGTAGTCAGACTTCAGAGCCTATGCTGTCTTGCTTCTAGAATGAGGCTCTGCAGGTAATTTGAGGCCAGATTATACGGGATCTTATGGACCTTGTTAGGAATTTCAGCCTTTTTCCTGAAAGCGATGGGAAGCCATTGTAGGGTTTTAAGAGGGAGAGTAAATTAAACATGTTTGGAAAGAGGACCTGGCTACCCTGTGGGGGACCCAGATTGAAAATTTACGGAGGTCGATGTGGAGAGACTAGTTATTAGTTGTTTTGGCAAGAAAATTGCTTATTTTTTCCTTTTGGACAGTTGTTTTAGTTTATACTATATAGTTACTAACTTTATTTCATAAACTAAGTCATATTACAAATATAAATAATAATATAAATAACAAAATAATAAATAATGATATTTTATTTTTCATTCCACCTCAGAGCCAGTATTTTTCCAGGACAGGAATGCAAGTTAGATTTTGTCTCACTCTTGAACTTCACACCTTCCTAGAGTGCTGTGCCAAGAAGAGGTCTGAGGAGCGTCTGCAGGGATGTGGGGTGGGGGATGCTGGCATCTGTGACACTGCTTTTCCTCCATGTGGTAGACTCTTCCTCCACTTCTGCCCAAGTAGCCATTTGTTTGTCAGGTTTAGTGGATTCTACTTTAAAATATTTTCGACTTTGTCTCTTTTTGTTTTCCTTCCTATTTCATCATTTTCATTTGGACCTTTATAACAATTTCCTACGTCAGCCTTTTTCCTTCAGTCACAGTCCTCATCAAAATACTGTGTAGTGATGACATTGTAATCTGTAGATTTGATGACATTAGTCCCTTTAAAGCCCTGTCTGCTCGTGTATGATAAAGCATAAACTTTTTTTCAAAAGATTTTATTTATTTTTTAGAGAGGGGGAGGGAGAGAGAAAGAGAAACATCAATTTGTGGTTGCTTCTTGTGCGCCCCCTCCTGGGGACCTGGTCCACAACCCAGGCATGTGCCCTGACTGGGAATCGAACCGGCGACCCTTTGGTTCACAGACCAGCACTCAATCCACTGAACCACACCAGCCAGGGCTGATAGAGCATAAAATTTTTAGTGTGACACCCAAACAACTATCCATGTTTAGGCCTTTGTTTCCCTCTTCAGTATCATCACTCATCCTCCCACTTATCTAATTTATGCTTCTGCAGACTACTAGCATTTCACTCTAAAATATATTTTGTTGAGTTTTATTTCCTTTCCTTTACACTTGCCAGTTCTTCTGCCTGTGGTATCCTAAACTAGATAGCCTGACAAAGAAATTTTCTCCTCTTTTAAGGTATAGTTTCAGTGTCACTCAGAGGTAAAATTAATTATTCTTTTTTTTCTTTTGCATAGTGGGTTATATAATATCTATTTTATAGATAAAGAAATTGAAACTAAGAAAGAGTGAATAACTTGGTTGAGCCAAGATCACATCTATTTCTGTCTGCTGTCAGAACCCATAGTGTTCTCTGTTGTGTTGTGTTTGCTGTGCTGGTCCTTGAGTATATAGATGTGGAAAAACAATTATGGTTCCTATCCATGGTGGACATGGTCCTTCCACTCTAGTGTGTATGTGCAGGGGACAAGGAAGGGTGTTAGACATTAAACAGATTATCACCCAAATTGATATGAAATGATGTATTATCACAGGTGCTATGAGTAAAAGGGAGATGTGAGAGACTTCAACAGAGGAACTTAATTTCAATTGGGGGTCAGAGTTTGAATTTATCATAGTAAATATGCTTTGTTGTATTGGTACATCTGTGGGCGAGATAGCATGAGTTTTGGAACAGAAAGTTGGGTTTGATTCCCATCTGTGCACTTACTATCTCTCTGACCTTGACCAAATTGCTGAACATCTATCTCAAAGCTTCACTTTCCTCATCTGTAAAGAAGGTATACAGTTCCTATCGTATAGGCAGTAGATCATTTGGTGCCAGGATGTGTGTCATGGGAGGTGGTAAATTAATGCAGTGGTTCCTAGTTTTTGGCACATAATAGTTCAAAGAAATTTCAAAAGGAACTTTGGGAGCTGCTGTGTCAGTCATGCTGCTTTGCTTTGTTTAGGTAGATTAAAAAATACAACTATCAGCCCTGGCCAGGTAGCTCAGTTGGTTAGAGTGCCCCCAGAGTAGGCCAGGGTTGCTAATTC